>VOQJ01030674.1:18736-30601 GCA_015052665.1 Apistogramma diplotaenia
GTATCAAATGGCAATATAATGACTTCTGTACATGAATAACAAATGGTTAAGGTTAGGGTAGTGTGAGGAATGTGACGACATCAATAATTTTGTCGTTTTCTGTGGTCTGCCGGCGAAAACCGAACACGTTACTTAAACGCACTTTTGTCCGCGACCGCTAGGTGTCGCCTTTTCCCCTTCCAAAACGTAAATATTGGTCGTAATCCGTGACTGCAGAAACGACCAATGCCTACGTTTTCACTTTGAGGACAGGCTGTTTCTGTCATGCCTCACTTCAAAGTGTAACCACAATAGAGTCAGTTTACACACAAAAAATAATAATTGCACCATATTGCTAGAACATTAATTTTATACCCCCTCAAATGGGCATGGAAATATTTTTTGGGAGTACAGAACCAAAGCTCAGGATATCACATACATGAGCCATATAATTTATGCATCATTGCGCTGTACTCAGTGGTTACAATGGGCCGGACCGACACAGTAATTTAGCATCTAACTAACACTACAGGAGAGGAGCATATATGGAGTAACGTGTTGTGGCAGGTAATTTCAAATGCAACAAATGTACACAGTGTGTCTGCTAGCTAAAGGTTCAGCTGCTGTATTTCCCAGAATGAGAGAGAAGTTTGCTCAGAGATGGAGAAAGAGGAAGCAGAGAGGATAGATTTAAAGGAAAGGACTGCTGAGTGACATCTGATGAACAGGAAATTTATAACCTATGTAATGTCCTCATTTTTTAATAAAAAGTTGTGTTTTTTCATATTGTGAAACATCCTACAAACAAACTGAGGGACACTAACTTTGTGTTATTCAAAGGTTGCATGAAAATACTGCAGTTTAGTGCAGGATAAACAGGTTAGTTTACTGTTCTGTGTTTGGTTTGGTTTATCAAGTGCAGCAGAGATGAGTTTGAATTCAAGCTGGTGCTGCTTAGATTCATTCAGTGAATTCAACCTTTATACAAACATTATCCATACAAATCAGATAAGATAGCTTGTAAAATTCTGGCTTACATCCTCTTGAATTAATTTCCACCAAGAGCAACAAACCTCAGCCTGTATCCAAAGAAAATCTGGAGTTCACAATAGACATTATTGTGATTCTTTTCCCCACACTGTCACAACAACTGAGCCTAGAGTTCCCAAACATGCTGAACCCTCCTGTAACCCCTGACTTTAATAACTGTGCTTATGTGTGAAGGCAGAGACACCCTCTACAATACAGGTAACAGATTCGAGCTGAGTATATTCATTAGAGTTTAGGTCAGGATAATGTTTGTATTCTCAGTTTGTACCGTTTTATTATATTAATATACTTGTTCAGTTAGGTTTAAACAAAAACAGCTGGTAGAAACATCCTCCAATTCTGTGTCCACCTCCCCAAACACACACACACACACACACATACACACGGTTACAAGACAAATCATCGGCTCCAATGAGAAGTTGGGAAATGGTGCTCACATGATACAAACCTTTACCCTAAATAATTTGCGTGATTATTTTTTTTAAGTTAAATGTAGCCAATGAAAATTTCACCTCACAGTATCAGTAACGCCCCACACTGAGCCATACAAACACAGTCTGTGCTGTGATCTGATCATCCTACTGTTATTAACTGTTAAACTAGAGCCTTGTGGTCCACAGCCATGAGTCTCTTTTTTTGTGTTTTTAGTGAGTAAGATGCTGAAGGCCTCTTTCACAGGGATGTCATTTCTAAACTAAAAAAATAAAACACAACGAGACAGAATACACTAAAACCGGATGAGCAGTCCACAGAGAGGGTGAGCCACAGAAGGTTGTTGCTGTTTACAGAGTGCTGTATGCTCATGGAAACTTGACTGGAAGGGAAAAGCAACAGTGATGACTGAGGCCTTGAAAGGATTGTAAAGAGAAGTCCATTTATAGACTGAGGCTGGTGTCAGTGCATCAAGAGGCACTACGCACACATGTCTTCAGGAGAGGAGCTGCTGTAGTCTGAGTATCAATCCACTCCTGAACCAGACAGGGAAGGCACAGAATTCAAGGTGTTTGAAGTCCAGTGGGAAGTTCCTGCAGTCTGCGATGATTAGCTGCGACATGTCATCTGTTTGTGTTGGTGGTTGTTGTTCTACTGTGTGTTAACAAGTCCAGAGTCAACATAGCCGTCTCATGATTGATTTACAAGTCATCAACCATTTAAACTAAAACTGAAAATAAAACGTGTGGTTTCTTCATGTTGTGTAACTCCTGAAACCAGAATGTCAGCTTGAGTGGAATCGTTGTTGCATTTCTCCCTTTCCCTCAGCTCCTGTTTTCTGACGAAGGTAAAACCACAGCATCGTCATCATCATCATCATTATTGTCATCCTCATCATCCTAGGTTCCAGTTTAATGTAACACAATGCCATAACAACAGCACCACAAACAGGAGACAAGAGGAAGTAGGGATTCTCTGCAAAAATGCACTGAAGGTTGCAGCTAGAAGGAAATGAGGTGTGACACCCACACATGAAGTCAGGAGACTTCTCCACAGTCCTGCTACTGAGGATGAAGGCACAGATCTCTGCAGCACTGAAAGCGCCCACCAGCGAGTCAGTCGTCATCATCCTCAAACACAACAAGTTTGCAACCAATGGTGGTTTTTCTGTTGGAGGCACTACTAGGATTTTTTAAAAATACTAATTACTGTTTATAAATAATATATTTCTATCAGTTTTTAAAAAAAAATAAATTACCAAGAACAGAAACCTGCTATATGTTTGTTTCTGGGTGGTGCTCTGTACAGATTGAAGGAAAAATGTTTGGGGTGTGAAATGCACTGTATTTATGTAGAGTAAAAATATCATTGCACTGTGTTTAAATGTCAAATGTACAGCCTTTCAAGGACAATGCAATGATAGAGCAATCAAAATAATAATTGATATTAAAAAGCAGTTTTCATTGTTTACCTTTTTGTTATGCAGCTGGATAGTTTCAACTATATCACAGTCGTTTATTTATGTGTTTATCTGTTAAATGTAGGAGAGTAAAGAGTATAAAAATGCAGAGCAAATATGAGGAAGCATGAAATGAAGCAGCTAAAAAAAATCCCGGGTAAAAACTATGAAGCAAATCCGGTTTGGCAGGGATGAACGGAAGCATTTCAGCACTGCTTTATACCTTTTACTTCTGTCACAGAGTGTGCAAAAGGCTCAAGGACAATGCCCAAATATTTTAATGAACACTTACAAGTATTTCACAGTTCTTCAGAAATGTACCGAAACACGATTCCAACAGTCTCTGTTTCTTCAGAGCGGTTATTCCAGTTACCAGACGTGCCGATGGAATCTGGAATCTGGGAGGAGATAAGAGAGTTACAATAAAACTTGCACAGGCATGCACATGACAGAGAGGGAATGATACAGTAAAGAAAGAAAGCCTGAACCTTGTATTTCTTTACATTTTTGAAGTAAAATTTTCAAGATGAGCCCACTCTGCTTCAGTAATGTTGAGGTCTGGGCTCTGTGGAGGCCAGTCCGTGACTGATCGTGTTTCAGTGTGTGTTGTTGTATCCAGGTATGCTTTTACTCCACTGCCACTGTGTTTGGGATCACTATCATGCTAAACCATGAAGCTGCTGCCAATCAGATGCTTTCCAGAATATGATGGGTACTTTTCTGTGTTCATAATTCCAACACCATGCAGCCCCAAACCATGACAGAGCCTCCAGCATGTTTTACAGATGGCTGTAATGACTGCTGTGCTTGTCTCCTGACCTCTTCTGCACAAACTGACAAACACTTGAAAAAGCATTTCAACAATTTGGAGTCTTCACTCCCCTAAAACCTGTCATCAATGATTTTCAGTCCAGTTCTTGTGTAATCTGGCATCCTTCAGCCAAATATGTCAGTATCACCTGAAGGGCCAGATGCATCTCATCTTCTCCCTCAACCGTTCAGTTTCTTACATTTATATTAATTTGTATATTTATTTTTAAGAATACATGAGCCCTGCCGAGATATGCCAATATGCTCTTTGGAAATCACCTTGTTTGTGCAAAAATACTATTTCGACGCCTGTCTAATATTTTGTTTTCGGGGAGGGTGCCAGGAAAGTGAGGAAAGCTAAACATAAAAAGGAAGAAGGAGGCGCTCATCGTGCTCAAATTTGCGCAGGCCGGCCCCACGGGGAGTCGCTGTGTTATAGGCTACTGTATACTGTATATACTGCTTATCGGCAGAGGTTCAAGTTCATTGTAGCTCCCACACCGCTGCATGTGATTGTCGGTAACAGACCTCGGACGGCGGCCCTGTTCTTGGACCAGCGTTTCTTGTCGCATGGGTCTGTTTACGCGGCGCGTACTTGAGACAAAGTCTGCTTAAAGTTCAGCGCAAAACCTTTCGGAGATGTTTTGGTTCAAGCAAGGACTGTGCGCCCTGCCAGCGTTCCTGGTCGTCTGGTCCTCCGCTACTTTCATTATTTCTTATATCGTTGCGATCTTCAACAACCACGTGGATGTAATATTCCCGTACATAAGGTGAGTTTTATTCACGCCTAAAACGAGCTCCAATAAAGCAGCTTTTCATTTTCACTGATTTTAAAAACCGTCATATTCAGTTTCCTGAGAAAATGTCTTAGTTTCGTTTTCCTCTGCGTTAAGTTGGCTGGTACCCAAACTCCAGCTGCCTGCACATCTGTCTATTTTAGGAGACTGGCGCAGACCTTTCACTTCTCTCTTTAACACGAGATTTTTAAAAAAGAGGCAACTAAAAGTCTGAAATTGTACCAAACACAACCTGCGTATCATCTGACATAACAGGAAGTCACGAATTTCTATCTGCAACAGGTCTTTATTTATTTATTTTTCCGTTGTTTTTTTTCAGTGACACAGGTGTCAACCCCCCAGAGAGCTGCATTTTTGGTCTGATGACATTTATTTCTGCGTGTGCAGGTATTTGAAATTCCAGTGTGAACATCTGCTGTGGCACCTCTGTGAACTCTTTTTAGGCAAAACTGGGCTTTCCCGATGGAGGAAGCAAACTTCCCAAACTTCTCACATTTCCGCTTTTTAAGAAATTGAAAGCGCAATGCATGAGTTCGGGCGGATTAAAAAAAATTCATAAAACGTGCATGCTTGCCCACTCTCCGTGTGTCTTTTAAACAGGTGTAGCCACTATTTATGCCAGATACAAGCACGTGGATAAGCTGAGGGAGGACAACAGAAGTGATGTGAGCTCAGGGCTCAACAAAGCTGCCTTTTGGATTGGTGAGATCTCCTGCTTTGGGATGTGTGTTGTTGCTACCTTCCAGGTATGTACTCACATTTAAGGAACATTTAAATCACATTCAGCTAATTCGGTATAATTACAAATGACACTTTTTCTTCATTTTGATTGCAGGAAACAACGGTGCAAACAGTTCATGATTGTGGAGCGCTTGTGTTTTTTTTGTGTGGCATCACGTACATTGTCCTCCAGTGTTTTATATCGTATTATGAATATCCAGTTGTGTGCTCCAAGCATGTGTTTCGTGTGCGTGTCAGCATCGCCTTACTCGCTGTTGTGGCATTCTTTCCCAGTATCCTTTCAGAGCATTTAGATCTTTTGAAATGCTTCACCGAGTGTGTGTGATTTAGCTTTGTGGTGCTGCTTCTGCTGTTGCAGATTTGCTGCTGTGTTTGGGATCATTTATTGTTACATGACCCAAATTCAGCTAGGTTTTAGCTGCTGTATTGCCTCTAGAATAATTTGGTATACAGAGGAGCTCATGGTCAGCTCAATGGCTGCAAGGTGCCCAGGGCCTGTGGCTGCAAAGCTAACCTAAATCATCACCCCTCCACCACTGTGCTTTACCAATGCATGTGATTCCAACCAGTGTTGCATTTTCCTTCATGGATAACTCAGCTTTTATCTGTGCAATTTTTGTGAAACAAACTGAACTGCACAGACACGAGGATGACAAGGTAGGCCGCAGTGTGTCAGCGTGTTGCATAAGAGCACGGATAGCAGCGCAGATCGTTAGCAGAACCTGACCACTAATAGGAGTAATAGTAGAAGTTGTCAGTATTTTGGTATTTTCTTGGGGGGAGAAATGCTACATACACCTACAAACATTTCCCAATATGTCAGTGATTAGTTTTTGTGAAACTTATTGTCAGAATTACATGAAACTGACCACACAACACAAACTTCCCACTACCATGAGTCAGCTGGAACAACCAGAAACCACTTGTTGAAGTCAAGAGACTCTGAAAAGTAACAGCAGAGGAAATAAGATAGTTGTTTACCGTTGCTGCAGGCCAATGTTTATCTGTGCTGGTGATTATGAGCTTAAATATTAAACAGTGGTACCTAAACGTGTGAATTAATAATTGCATAAAGAAATATTCTAACACTGAACAAATGGGTGGGGTCTGGAAAAGGATATTTGACACTGTCGTCGGGCAGGAATTCAGGGAAAATAGTTGCACATTTTTCCTTTTTCCAGATTTCCAACATTTACAGACAAACATTAATAGGAGCATAAAATGTGCTGATTTAAGTGTCGGCTGCCATCTTCCAGGACTACCCCTTCCATGTGGCCAGTGCGGTGTGCGAGTGGATCGTTGCCTTTAGCTTCGTCTTCTTCTTCTTCACATACATTCATGATTTCAAAGTGAGTGTGGGAATATCCAACACACTATTTTTTTTATATATATATGTATTTATTAATTTGCTAAAATTAATATATTTTCTTGTTTCTTGCAGTTCTTCACATTACGGGTGGAAACTGAATTTGAGGGGTAGAACAATTTGACCAGCATCGTTAAGATAAATATCAGTATTTTATGTACGTTTTGCATGCATCTTTCTACACATTCAAATACCACTGACTGAAATTTTGGTAGAATACAGTAGATACTTTTTAAAAAAATTGTATTTATACATTTTTGTACAACTGGCTGTTAATCGGGTACGGGAGAAGAAAAACTAAGCAAATACTGTATCTTTACATATATATATATATATATATACACACAGACTACTTATAAGTGTACTTATTGTTGCCTGTTAACTTTGCACTGCTGTTGCCACGCCAGCATGACACATCCTGTGAGAACTGTTACTTCTCACAGTAGAAGTTAATCACGAGGTTAAATGAGAATACCACTTAGACCACTCGTGCCTGTGGCTGCATGGCAGTCTGACCTAAGACTGAAAGTATATATATGTTAGTTGGTGGATTTGTGCAGAAGTTTAAGAGTTTCCAGTTACTTTTGTGGATTATCACATTATTGTGACATCAAACTAAGGAGGAAACACTCCTGCCGTGGATGCTCTGATTCAGAGGTTTTCTTTTTGGATGAATCTGTCCACTCCACGTTGTTGATTAATGAAAACTGAGTCTAGAAACACATTCCTGTCGGATATCAGGTACTGTATACTGTGTATGTTCTGCTGCCATTCCTACGTTATCTGTGCTGCAGCTACGGATGGGAATTTTCATACAGTCCATAGGAATTAGGCTACTTAGTAGTAGGAATCAGGCTAATTTTTGGAATTTAATTCCAATAATAATATAAACCAAAAGCAAAGCTAATTGAAATTATGGAGCTTGTTCAGCAGGGCTTTCTTAAATTTATAGGATTGCACTGTGTAACACGATGTTTGTCTTTGACAACCAGGTGTTATTTTCTAACTCTTTTTATTGTAAAACAATAGAAAATGTCCATTTGCTTTTGTGGATTTTAGAAAGATACATCATATTATTGTTATTTTCTGTCATTTTATAGGCAATTTTTGAGGGGAAAAAACGGTTTGAAAAACCACTAGTAACTGGCATTATATGGGAACATGACAAATTTGTAAAATGATTGTCCGAACCAACAAAGGAAAGTCTTGGAATCATTTTTTAAATAGCTTGTTTACATGTACAGAACTAGAACACCCAAAGACAAAAGTGGAAATTTGTCATCTGGTGTTACCAGAGTTACAAAGGAATGAATGTTTCTGGTACCAAGTATGGATCTTGTATCTAGTGAGAAAAATGCAGGAGTATTTTGTCAACTCTTTTGGGTTGCTGGTGTGTAACATAGAGCTGTGGAGCATTACAGGTGTGCAGGCTGAGTTTGAAGATGTGTGTGGACAAAAAACATAAAGAGCACTGAGGAAAGGGTGTGAGACTTCCAAAATATGACTTTAGAAGATGGGTGGAATGATAAAGTTTCACCTTTGCAGCTGCTCTAATTTATTTCTACAAGTTCTTCCCTTTTAGATGTTTAGAGGAAAAAGCACCGGAAGTTGAGAACCACTCTTTGAGGCAGTGCTGTAACCAAGTTCTTGCTAAAAGTAAAATCGCTGGGACTCTAGAAAGAGGCTGCAGAACTCGAGACAAATTTGGGATCCAGAGATTAAAAGGCAAAACTCACTTTAAATAACAAAAAGGGAACACAGTTACACACTGGAAGGCTGTTTAGAAGTTTAACTTTAATGTGTTGTCTCCAGACAGCATGAAAGGTCTGCATGCTGTTAAAAGTGCTCAAGGTTTTGTGGATCAGAAGGCTGTAACTGCTCTCCACAGGTGGGATAAACTTACTGTACTTGAAAGAAGGATCATGTGCTGTAATCTATGTAGATTGTAACTATTTCACTACATGTGTTTTTATAAAAGGAAATGTTGGGACTTTTCTACTGAACTTTTGTACTTTTCCTTGTAAAACGATGTCCGGCATAGACTGTAATGCACAGGTGAGCTGACGAATAAAAGTGCACTTAAAAAAAATGTGTATGAGTGTTTATTACACACACAATCACAGATCCAGCTGGGTGTTCTTCTAGTTAAGTACAACTCCACACTTTTACCACTATACAATGTAGTGTCCACTCAAGGAAATCTTACCCCTGCAGGCGATGATGGCCTGAACCATTCAGACATGTACCCACAAGCTCTGAACCACAGTGATGAGTCTCACTTCCTACAATCAACATCACCACAAAAAAAACCCCACACTGCACTTCATACATTTCTAAAAAGTGTCAAGTTGTGTCCTCTTACTGCAAGTTTGCTTACTGTTTAAAGCAGCAGAAGCTAGTGTATAAAATACTGGTATTACAATTAAAACTCTACAAATCAAGCTGAAGGTGAGGAAGGACGTGATTGGAATGATTAACCATATAACTGTCCAGGCAGTGAATTAGCATTCATTGGCTCAGAGTTATTTATCTGTATCAACAATCAAAACCCGTGCAGTAGCTTTGGAAACTTGACCAACACATTTTTCAATAAATCTGCAACAAAGAAAAATATTTTGATTGTTAAAAGTTATTAAATTGAGCTTGAAAACAATTAAATTTACAATATAACGGGGCAAAGGAGCATTTTCATACCTCGACTTTTATTTAGAAGAGATAAATTCAGGTCTGATGTCTTTGATCATGAAGAAAAAAAAAAGAAATTACACATTTCTGACTACAATCAGACGTGAATTTGGGTGTCGCTGAATCCTGATATAGAACGTTTCAGTTACACCTCTACTACTGTCTTGTATTCTTTAATACTTAAACAAATAGTTTTGCAAAAATAACGAGAAAACACATATTTCAAGCATTCTGTTTGATCCAAGAGCAGATTTATACGTGAGCGCCAGCTACAAATACACACACATGGAAATATGCAGCAGATGACCAACAATGACATGGAATCTGACAGAAAGACCGTTACAGTGCGTTCACACCAAATGCAAATTACATACAGTTTTATGCGGTTTTCAGTGGTGGAAACAAGCTTCCATAGCACTGATGCTGGCTGAGCGGGGTAGTTAAAATATCTCACTTTATTCTGCAGCAGTTAGGATTCCCCTCGATGCCGCCGACAGGCAGGAATGAAGGACACGTTTGAGCTGTGAGGCTGAACTTTGCTTTTCGATAAACAGGGAAAAAAGAAGGTTTGGATGAGCGGGAGCAACGTTCTAAAATCGTGTTACTGTAACTTCCAGCTATCGGTGCCACTCCACCTCATCCTGCTGGCTGTTTAGGGTGAATATCTGAGGGTTTTCAGTGTGATTGTATTCTTTGCACTTGGTGTGAATGCACCATTTCAGGCATTAGACTGAGACAGTGGTGCCACTACCACAGAAGACCTCTATGTGATATGGTTTGGCTTTGTTAAAACACTTGCTACTGTCTTCTTCTGACTGCTGCTTATATAATTGAGAAACAAATGATTTCATCCTGTTAAAGCGTCATTTATTTAATAATAAAAAACAAAACTATACTATCAAAATCGAGGTCACTGACCAAACAGGAGAACCATTTCAGCTCTGGCTGGATTTCCCCTTTTAGGCACCTACATTCACACCCCCTCACTCGTAGCCCTTTGCGGGCACCTCGTACTCTTCCTTGCTACAGGCCGGCAATGGATGAGGAAGCTTTGCAGTGTTGAGGACAAATGAGTGATCTCAGTCACTAAAGGATGATTCACTATCAGAGCTGTTGGCAGCAGCATCTTGGTCCCCCGAGCTCTTCGCTCCTACCTCGGGCACAGGGGCGTCCGGTGTGCTGTGGTCAGCAAACAGGGATTCATGCATCACTTACTGGTTTATAAGAAAAGCTGATCAGTAGATCAGTAATTTTGAAAAACACTCACTCAAGTAGGTTGGGATCCAAACCCTCCATGACCATTTTATTCCTGATGGCCATCACTGGAACGCCCTGTCACAGATCGAACACGATTTTAAGGCACAAAACCAAACCAGGACGTATTTAATTACAGTAAAACAGCAACAGGAATAATGACTCACCACTTGAACCATTTTCAGGTATCGGGCATAACGCGGGTCTTTGGCCACTGTCATGACGTTCTCTGCAGCCGCTTCTGCTTTTTGCGTCGCTGAAGCTTCTGGTGTGGTCTGAACAGGCTGCAACATGAAACGTGCACAGAAATGAAGGCAGAGTGAAGTGGATTAAATGGCAGATGATATCCCGGTGCTTATTTCATCAATGTGCATTTCTTTCAGGAACTTTGTACAAAATACGTTAAATCACACAAAAGGAAAAGACAAGATTTAGCTACTAGCTAATTTACACCAAGCCAAATGGACAAAAGCAGTGTTTTACTGAGGCACACTACAGTCTCTGCTTGTGCTGAACCTCACAGCAACTTGTACATATAACACTGTCTCAACAAAGCCATCATACACAAATGGAGAATCACTGGTGTATATACTGAACAGCCACAGTCTGAAGATTGTGTCTTGTGGCAGTAGAGCCTATGGGGGTGACCACCTTTGTCTGTTTATCTCTGTTGGCCTCTACTCATCACATCCTGCTCTACCTAGACGTGTCTGTTTTCCACTCTTTCCTTGGATTCTGGTTGCCCTCTCCCTCTCTGTTCTTACAGGATACATTGTAAAGTAGTAACCAGCTGTAAAGGGATGAATGTTTGGTCTTCAAATTTAACTTTGCTACATGTTCCTGTAAATATTTCACAATAGGAGCTTTGAAATGAAGGACTTTAATTGTGAACTTGATAAAGGATGCTGACAAAAATATGCGAGTATGAGTAAACAGTCTTTTTTTGTTTGCTTGTTTGTGGTGTTCTTCCTTGGGGTGTATACCCCTTTCAGTATACAAGCATTCGTCAGGCATAAACAAATTTCATGTGGCTCGTTTGTGGTGCTCCACAAGTAGATATAAATACTTCGAGTGGGAGATTCCTGCTTTCGAGTTTTTTGATTTTCACTTCAGTAGCTGAGCTGGAGCTCATTAAATGCACTAAAATACGATCAATTATATTTCCTCAAAAAGAAAGAGCAAATACAGTCAAATACACATGAGAATTCTATCACTGAGCGATTGTCAAGTTTAGCATGGACTAAACAGACCAGATATAAAGTGCTAATTAGGTGGTTTTGAAGATATTTTAA
>VOQJ01030674.1:30621-53521 GCA_015052665.1 Apistogramma diplotaenia
GAGCTGGAGCTCATTAAATGCACTAAAATACGATCAAATACAGTCAAATACACATGAGAATTCTATCACTGAGCGATTGTCAAGTTTAGCATGCACTAAACAGACCAGATATAAAGTGCTAATTAGGTGGTTTTGAAGATATTTTAAATTTTTCTCTTATCACAAGTTTATTTTTAAAGTAGTTAAAATTCATCCTGGCTTTGCAGTTCATTGCAGATGGATGAAGCTATGTTTGAATGCGAGTCTGTGTGTCTACCTCTTGATGAGGCCCTGCTGCTGGACTCTCTGTTTGGCTCTGACTGGGGTTGATGGGTCCATTGGCCTGTGCAGTCTGCTGCTGACCGAGACCTTCAATTGTGACATCCTCCAGTCCAGGAATGGAAGACAGCTACACAGAGTGTAATATTGCTCCATAAATATCAGGCAAACAGGCATGAAATACTGTATACATATAATGTGACATTAGCTGCAGTCAGAGTGCCTGCAGAGGTGTCAGAACTCACCTTGGCTTCCAAAATGCACAGGGTGGTTTCTATCTGCTGTATGCGAAGAGATATATTTGCAAGTTTCTGGGGGAAGAAGTTGGATAGTTCAGGACTTAAGTGTTTCAGGATGACAGCAGAAGGAAAGTATTGAGAAAAGAAGATAAACAAACCTCTTCACACACTGTGGAAAAGCGGTTAAGGAAGCGTACTGTGTGTGCGACAAACTGATTGAGATAGGCAACGATTCTTCTCTGCTGTATGGCAGGAACCTGGAGCAAGCACAGGAAACGGAAATTAGGTTCATAAAATTGAGGAGGAACACAGAATGTAATATATTGAGGACATAAAGCAACTCTCAGTGCACTCTTCCATTAGAGCAACTTCTCCTCCCTAGGCTGCAAAGGTAGTATCATCTTCTTTCAGCTGATCTCTTTAGGGATTGCTACAAAGGATCCTCTGCCTCCATGTGACTCTGTCTCTAGGATCCTCCTCTATCACATTAATCCTTCCTCTTTTCCAACAACCTTTGTCCAATATACAGTATACACTATCGCTCTTCTGTACATGTCCAGACAATTCTCAGCCTTGCCTCCCTAACTTTGCCTCAAAACTGCTCAATCTGAGGTGTCCCTCTGATATACTCGTCTCTAATCCTGTCGATCCTGGTCACTCCCACTGAAAATCTGAACATCTTGAACTCCACCACTTTCACCTCCTGTCCTTTTGTCAGCAACACTGTATCCAAACCATACATCACAGCAGGTCCGACTACCATCTTGTGCGTTTTTTTCTGTTTATGTTCTCATTTTCTCTCTTTCATAAAGGTTAATTGTGGACTTCAAAATCACAAGCTTATCAGGGAACGCGAACTGAAGGAGCTTGTGACAGTCGTTTCTGCTAACGACGAACAAACTTTAGGCTTCGATCACATATAAACATTACCTGTACTAACATTATCTCACTGTGTAAACAAACATGAATCACGCAGCTCTTCTTGTGCCCGTTTTCATTTCCTCGCCAGCTACGGGCAATAGCTACGTTAGCTAAATATTCAAACGCTAACCTTGGTGAGGTCGACTCCAGACCCCACAATGGGCAGCCCGTCCTCGTCCATGTTGGATCACTGGAGATTAAAGTGCACTTTCAAATATAGTAGCAAGAATTTTCACCGCAAAGAAAAAAAGACAGAAAAAGGTTCATTTAAGCATATGCATTTATGAAACGCCTCATGTGACTACTGCGTTGTCGCGTCCTGACGTCACCAACTGCAAGCGTAAGTTTCCCTTTTATTTTGAAGTCATGCTTCAAAAGCCGCTGTGTCATGAACAAGTAGTTTAACAATTTTTAACTGCTGTAACAGATGAATATCCCAAACTTTAAGTATATCATATCTTATTCTGTCAATAAAAAAATAATGTCATAATTATGTTAACTTTGCAAAGTCTCCTCTCAGTTTTGATATTTTTATCTTGAAAATCGGAAGCGGGGTTGAAGAATTGAGGAAATGGTGTTTGCGTTCCAACAGCGCATGTTAGCCGCGAACTAAAAAAACACAACTTAGCACCTAATTTTCGACGCCACAGCAGGTGCAGTCCACGCATGGAGGTTCTCGGGTCTACGGAGAAAACAAACGGTGGGTACAGTGACAATGTGAACCAGCCGCGATTTAAACTAAGCTATGTTTATGTCAGTCAAACACTTAGCAGGGGCCGGCTATTTAAAGGAATCACGACATGCACAAGCTGATAAACTTGAGCTTTTGCGTCAAAAGTAAATGGGTTATGTTCCGATTTAGAATTAATTTGTCAGGTATTATGCTTCATTATCCTGCAGTCTAAACCGCAGCTGCATATCTATTACCAGGTTCCAAATTTAAAACGCCCATTATTTAGGTTTGTCCAGCAATTATTCAGGTTCCCAAGCTTATGGCTGTTTGACTGTACGGGAAAATATAGATGCATTGCTTTAACTGAGAAAAAATTATTACCTCAATAATATCAACAGCTCAGAGTTGAATAAATTACATTATATTGTTATAACGTGAGTGCTGGAGTTTAAAGCTAATTGCTGCCCTCCAAAGACCATTTCTTACATTACATCTTCATGTTTCAGATCCAAGCCTGCCTGTCTCATCCCTCCGCCTCCTGGTGCCCCCTCTGCAGCTACTGTCTGCCTCCATGTGGCATCTTGCAAAGCAGAAAGATGTGATGAACTACGAGAAGCTGCAGGAGTTTGTGTTCACGGTGACAGAGGCGATCCCCGGTCTGATCAGCCACAGGCAGAGAGCCCAGCTCATCCTCGGGCTGCGAGCGAGGGTGAGGGGGTGGTTTGGATCACACGCGGTCCACAAGTGTTTGCTTTGATGTGTTACTTATGTAAAAACTTAGTTTGTTGGTATTTCAGTTGATACTGGAGCTTTGCAAAGGTTCAGCATGTGGTTCTGTTGACTGTCAAGCAATCCAGAACCATTTGGATAGACTCCCAGTAACCTCTGAAACAATGGATGTAAGTGCGTCAAATAACAGATAAATAATAAAGTGTCCTCGGTACCCTTTTAATGATATCAGTTTCATTTGTTGCAGCATATGGATGCAGAGTTGAAAACAACAGAGTCTACATTTATCGCTCTGGTTCAGAGTTTGCTGAAAGATCCCATTGAGAGGGCGTATTTCTTTCAGGTAGGACACGTTTTAATAAGTCGCATCTATGTGTGAAAGTGCTCTGAATAATATTCAGTTTTCTCTCTCAGGAAGTTTTCCCAGTGGAATATGGTTCGCAGTATGACTCAGCCCTACACATGTTATTATGGGATCTGCTCTTAAAGCTGGAAAAGCTTTTCCCGGTACCAGACCTAAAACAGGTATTTGTTCAGAAACTACCGATGTTTCAGGTGATTTTGGGGGAGATTATTTTAACACTGTGCTACAATTACAGACTGCAGCCTGGCTCAGCTCAGCTCCTTCTGTTTTGGAGGCATGCATTCAGCCATCATGTGAAGATCTGAGCTTAATCTACCAATGCTACAAAAGTTCAGGACTACTGAAAAGTACATGTAAGTAGAGCTGAAAGGATCAGTCTACTGGAGCAGTTTTAATAATAAATAAATCTCCAAAACAAACTTAGCAAGCAAGATGTTGCATCATTACAATCAGGTTAAAAAGTCCGATTTTAGGTCGGATAATCAGGTCTCACTTATTAGGATCATGTAATTTCTTTGTATGCAGATGACATCATCTTGTTCTTTACCAACCTAGAATCATTCATGCCTGCCCTCAGAGGATTATCTAAATATAATGCTATATCTGGATTTAAGGTTAATGTGCAAATAAAGTGTGGTCATGCCCCTCACATCTCTGGTGGAACTCCTACTTCATATTTGGGTTTGAAGATTCCTAATAAATTAGGCAAAATGTCCTCGCTAAAATATGACACACTGCTTAAAAAGATGGAGGAGGGCCTAGATAGATGGGTGCTACTATCAGTTTCTCTGATTGGATGAGTGAACTGCATTAAGATGAGTGTCCTATCAAAATGTCTTTGTTTCAAACTGTAACTATATATAAAAGGAAGGGAATCGCTATGTGTGAGAACACTAACCTCATTTTAATAGCCGCCATAAAACTTTGTAATTTAACATTATTCACAGAGCCTAGTCTGCACCAGAGAGACTCCACAAGATAAACAAATCAATCTCAGACCTTTGTCCTGCATGCAAAATGGATATAGCTGACTCATACACATGTTTTGGAAGTGCAACACATTAAACCATCACTGGGAATCGATGGAGGATTACTGGATTTGAGATCCCCTGTTCCCCTAAATTATTATTAGGCAACACATCTGGCATGCCTCTTGCCAAAAGAAACAAGGTGAGGTTCATCAAATTGGCCATGATTGCAGGTAATAAGTGCATTACCTTGGTGTGGAGAAGCTCAGATCCCAGCACTGGATCCATGTGGCTTACAGAACTTTCCTCATATGTGGCATCAGAGAAAATTATGTTCAATCTCAAAAGAAAACCACACCTCTTTAATAAATGCTGGTCTGGCTTTAGGCGCTGTATGGGTAATACCTCACAGTCTGCAATGGGCTGACAAGAAGACACTCTTATAAGTAGACATGCTATGGGTAATTTTTTTGACGTTAGACATCTGCCTTTATCTGCCCATCTTCTCAGCTGTAAATTGCACCCCTTTGTTTTTATTTTTTCTTCCCATGATGCATTGAGCGTTTCTTTTTCACTCATCTCTTCTCACCCTGTGTGTTTATACACCACTACTGCACTTAATCCTTAGTAATTATTAATCTCTGGCTCTCTCTCCTGTGTTATTTTTTTACCTTTTTGTGCTGTATACCTCCCCTCACCCCCAGCCGGTCACAGCAGAGTGGCAACTGTTGCTATGAATTGGTACTACTTAAATAAAGTTTTAAAGAAAGAATTGAATCAGCTATCCTTTTAACACCCACTGGATTTTCAGCAAACTCTTTTGGGATACGGTTGCTTTAGCCACATGCTAAACAAGCACATTTCCAGAAACTAGAAGTTATGTTTCAAATGAACGCTTCTTTATGCATTTTGGCCTCACAGTTACTCATTGATGGGATTTTCCATTTTGTTATTCCAAGCAGGGAAAATTCCATGAAAATAAGTGCATATTAACTTAACCCTAACTGGGATACAGGTGACCTGATGGATGTTAACCAGTGACCAAGCTACTGCAATTTAAATGTCTGAGTGGGCTTTTCATGATATATTTTTATGACTTTATTTATGTTTATAAAACATAAATAAAGGGATATTTTGTTTCTCTTTATAGTAGCTGATGAGTTTTTCATGTTTCTTTTTGGCAGATGGTCCTTCTTCCACCATTGGTAACTGCATCATGTCTGCGTTATCAATCCCTCCTTCACAAAAGACAAACGTATCAGTTGGACTAGACTCCATCCATAACTATGCTAACATACTGAACCCCGTCGCTTTTGCTGGAGCCGACCAGTACAGCGTGGTGGCCGTCTACACTGAAGTGGAAGTCGGAGCACCTGAGGTGGATGAGCAAATGATTGAGTCAGCTGCCGCTCAAGTTCAGACAGATTTCTACGAAGAGGAGATAGTGGCTGTAAGCGCGGATAGTGTTGGCGTAGAGGAGGCTCCCACTGTGAGAGCTGAAGAAACAAGTGAGACTGTGGGTGTAGCTAAAGCTTTGGAGACTTTAACGAGAACTTTTGCGTTGAGGAAAGAGAGCCTGGGGCATGAAGTACTTACAGAAAAGAACAACCAGCCATCCATGAATGATGAGCTTGAATCGGGAAAAGGAAGAGATGAGGGAACAAAACATGACACAAGAAACCAAAGTGAAAGGAAACAAGAAGTCATTGCAGAAGAAGGGATGGATGATGTGCAGAATGGAGGCATAGATAGAAATATGTGTGCAGATCCGAAGAGTAACTCGTTTTCTGCTGAAGAAATGACTGAAATCCAGAGCGAGATTGCTGAAGTACAACAGTCTGACTCATCAGTAAATGTTCGCAGATCCACACGTCTGCAACTGAAGACTCCACTGAGTTGCCAGGAGACGTGTAAAATAAAGAGGACAGTGGGAGAAAATAGTGAAGAACCAAAAATGTACAAAAACATTGTTATTAATTTATATATATTTGCTAGAAACATACACAATCAAGAAATTCAAAGAACAAAACTCTGCAGATTAATTTAGTTTACGTATGAAGTTATTATTGAGCACCTAGTCTCACTCAGTGCAAAGGTAACAAAATCTGCCTGTCAGCACTGCTAATGCTCATTAATTAACGTGTTATAAGGTTGGTGCTTCCCTGGTTATAGTCTGTGCTGGCTTGAGCATATTTACCATACAGATATGAGTGGGTTCTCATCCACAACCGTGGTCAGATGTTTACATTCATGGGCATTAATCTCATTGTAATTTTGGAGTTTCAATTATTTATTTGAACTGTTTTCTAGGGTGGAATGATGGTACAGCACACATCTTTAATGACTTTAAAAACAAGGAATGGATGCACAAATTTTAATTTATTTTGGATTTTCTGTCATCCACACAGGGTCAAAGGTGTGTGTGTGTGTGTGTGTGTGTGTGTGTGTGTGTGTGTGTGTGTGTGTGTGTGTGTGTGTGTGTGTGTGTGACCTTTATCTTGTCTGATAATTTTAGTCAAGCTTGAAGGTGCTGATGTCGGAACAGGTGCTTCTTTCTTTCTTGGTCGGCACCCTCTCAGTCCATGCTGATAAAAAGAAACTGGATCACCGTGGATATTGATGCTGGTGCTCCAGCAGTTTCAAGTTCATGTCAGGCTTGATCCTTGGTGGTTCCTGGGTTGTTGCTGAGAGTTTGGATCTTCTTCCAGATCTTGGCAAAGTGGTGACATTCCATTAATTTGTCCTTATGCAAAGGTGTTTGAACCTATGATCTTGGAATCTGCAGCTGAATCTGCAACGGATCTGAGAGACCTTCCCAACATGTACAGTTCTTCTTCACTGAGTTCCTTGGATTTTCCCATTATTCTGAGTATTGGCCAATCCAATGAGTGTTGTTAAACAAATAATTTTTATGCTGGCAAAGAGAAACTACCAGTTGTAGTTAATCATTGTCACGATTGAGAAGTTAATAGGCCAAGGCTTGGACACATTAAAATACATTTTAGATTCTTCAGCACCACTTGCTAAAAGAGTGAAGTCTTTATACTTTTGACCGTGTGTAGATTAAAGAAAATTTTAATAACTTTTTCAACAAATTCTTGTTTTTTAAAGTCAGTAAAGATGTATGCTGTAAAATAATTCCACCTTGGTAAAAGAAAAGTTAAAAAAACATTGAAAGTCTAAAATTACACTGACATGTATGACTGTATGTAAACATCTGACCACAACTGTATCTAAGAGCAAGAAGATGACAGAGTAATACTCTCTAGGGCTTTTTATGTACTTACCTTTTGTAGTATTTTTTACTAAACGTTTATGGTTTTCTTCTTTTTTTCTTTTTGTTTATGACAGTTGAGAGATTTTTCTTTAAATGTTGAACCAGTGTTTTGATTTCTCTAGGAGCACTGCTGATGCATCAGTTGCCCCGTCTGTGATAGCCATCAAAGGATCTGACAAAGGTGATACGATATGAAGAAGAGAATATTATTGGACCTCTTAAATAAATGCCCTGCATAACTATTCCTTTATTTTAATGCAGGAGATTCAGAGGAGATGACATCCATCATCTTCACCTGCTCGCAGTGTCCTTTCCATAACTCTGATGAAAAAAGTCCTCCACACTTCCACATGCAGAGTGTTCGAACAGAGGCCTACAGGACCCTCTCAGGAGCTAAATTTACACCATCCCCCTCAAGCACAGATGAAATATTTACATCCATCAAACTTTTCCCCAGGGGAAACTCGGAGGAGAGGAAAGCGGAGCAGCCCGATAATGAAAGTGAAGTGAATGTTTCTCAGTCTCACAGCCGACAGAGATCGCTCACATGCGAAACATGTGGTAAGACATTCACCCGGACGTCGGATGTCAGGAGACACCAGCTCACGCACACGGGAGAAAGACCGTTTCACTGCTCACAGTGTGACCGAACCTTCCAGCACTCGTGGGATCTGGCGAAGCATGAGAGCAAACATCACGGCGTGGCCATCTCCTTCACCTGCCAGCTATGCAGGAGCTCCTTCGCTAACCTCAGGACACTGACTGTCCACCACAAAAAGTCTCACTCGCAGGAGAGCCAGCTCCCTCAAATGTGCTCTATCTGCAGCCGGAGTTTTGCAACTTCATCCGAACTGCTTGAGCACAGGAAGTCCCACGTCACCACTAAACGCTACATCTGCCAGCAGTGCGGCGAAGGCTTCGACACCCTCCTCGCACGCTCTCAGCACCGGCAGATGCATCAAGTGAAGCGCCAGTTTAAATGTCCGCATTGTGAGAAGACGTACACTAGGAGGTCTGACGTTAAGAGGCATATGTCCACTCACACTGGGGAGCGACCCTACCAGTGTAACCAGTGTAGTAAACGGTTCTCTCTCCGCTTCATGCTCATCAAACACCTCCGTGTTCACACGGGCGAGAGGCCTTTCCAGTGCTCCCACTGCCCTAAGAGATTCACCCTGGTGTCTGTGTTGGCCAGACATGAGAGGATGCACACTGGGGAAAAACCCTTTCTCTGCTCTCAATGTGGGAAAGGCTTTTTGTCACAGGGTGAGCTCTCGAAACATCACAGGTCACATGTGGATGAAAGGCCGTACTCCTGCCCTCAGTGCGACAAGCGCTTTAAGAGCAAGAAAACCCAACAGGAACACATCTTTTCCCACACTGGCGCCCGCCCGTACCCCTGCACCTACTGCGGGAAGGGCTTCACAAAACCCTACGCCCTCACCAGACACAACCTCATCCACACAGGAGAGAGGCCGTTCCCCTGCGCACACTGTGAGAAGTCCTTTCTCACCCTCAGCGAGGCTCAGCTGCATCAGAGGATACACACGGGGGAACGCCCATATCCCTGCGACACGTGTGAGCTGAAGTTCAAGAGCTCATCGGAGCTGGCACGACACAAACGCAGCCATTCCGGGTTGAAGCGGGCGAAGCCGTACTGCGAGCAGTGCATGATGATATTCACATCTAAAGCCAAACTGAAAAAACACATGGAGACACACGAGGACAAAGGGGAGACGGCACAGTCGGTGGAGACCAAGGAATGAGAAGATTGTGTAACAGAGACAATCACAGGGGTTAAGAAAATGTTATATTTTGTTTAGATATTAGGATTTATATAAAAAGAGGACACGTATTTATGTAGATCAGGAGATTAAAAAAAAAGCCTACAGCTGCTTTAACATATTTTTTTATAGTTCAGCTTCTTGTTTTCAGTTTTTTCACTTCATGACAAAAAATTTACGTTCAAAATGGTTTTAAGTGGAAATCTAGGAGAGCAAACTGTGTTCCTTTAGTAGACCTTTACACTGCATGTGCTGTCTTTTTTTTCTATGTTGCAAATCTACTATTGTCCACCTATTTCGGGAGGCTAAATGAAAATAAAGGCATTTGTTTGATCTTCAAAAGCAGACCAGCAGGTGGCAAAAATAGAAAAAACCGTAACATCTGAGAAACTATCACTCACAGAAGGGAAAGATTTCTTGGAGAGCTTTATCAGATTTAAAATTTCTCAGGCAATAAATACTGCGTTTATGAGACGTTTAATGTTTGTTGTTTTGCTGTTAAAGTGTTTCGTGTTGGATTGCATCACACTTTAAGGCAGTGTTTCCCAGCCAGGTAACTTCAAAGGGTGACTGAGTGCAGTCTTGTGCAGTGATGAGTAACAATGACAGGAAATCAGATGTTGATGTGTTAACAGTCACAGAATCCATTATTGTGAAATGTGGTCAGACATGTACATCCTCCATTTAGGGTTATGTATAAAATCCATATAGAAGCAGGTTTTCAGTCACCACCATCAGCTTAATCCTGCATCCCAGAGTGAGGCTGACAGCCACGCAGCTTTCTGGTGGTTTTGTGTCTCTAAATGAGCGATTTGCTAACGTTTTGCAACATTTTGATTAATTTGTATCCGTTTTGTGTCCTTTTGTTTCATATATCATTTTGTGTGTGCTTTGTGTCTCATTGATCATTAGTGTCCTGTTTGTGTCTTTATTTAATGTTTGTCCCTTCATTGTCTCATTTTGTGACATATACAAGACAAGACCAGGGGCCCCTTGACTCCAGCCTGTACCCAGATGGCGTGTTCAGTAATTTGTCCATATTAACGGGTAATTTTGTTTTAATCTACCAGTATTTTGCGGTGTTCCTCAGGATGATGTTTAAAAGGGAGATTCTTCAGCTGCTGTTCTGTTTTCAAGGAGCTGTTGCCCTTGAAAATTGATTCTGCATGTCAAATGATGTGCCTTCTTCATTTCTGTCTGCAGTTTACATAAAACTAAATGACTCACTGAGTTGGTGATTATAGTGTTATAAACATGGCCTCATTTCCTTCACAGACCTCCCATCTGTGGTAAAAAGCAATCTGTCCCCCTCACTTTTTCTGGGTAGTGCACCTCAAACGCTTAATAGAGAACTGATGCTGTTGGACAGAAGAAATAATTAGAAAAATTAATCATTTTTGATGCATGCAGCAGGCGAGCACATCTGTGCCATTCTTTATACTACTGAAATAAAACATCTGAGAACTTCAATGATTTGCGAACCTCCTGCCTATGCATTCTCTTTTTTTTTTTTGGCTAGGAGTCCAATGACAGTCATATCATCTTCAAATTTAACAATGGTGTTTGAGTTATGGATAGGTTGCATCCATATACAGCTGCAGAGGTTACTGCAAGTAAGTAGAGTGGCAAAAGCCTGATCCTTCTCATAAATCTGACTGACCCCTATGTGCCCAATGTGAAAATTAATTAATATCAATGCAACAGTGGGCTGAAATGTGGGTGGCAAGGGGACATGGATTGGGTTTTTCTGAGGGAAGCAGTGTTGTTCTTAGCTATATAATGTTAAATAATAGAGGGAGAATTAACTACCACTCAATGAGTGGTAGTTAATTGGTAGTGGACCAAAGCACTGTGGAGAATATGACATATTCTCCACTGTGCTTTGGTCCACTACCATCCCCTAACTCTTTTTTTCCTGCAAAGGTGAATTTAAAACAAAGGATTTGAGTCACTGTTCTTTACTACTCAGTAATCAGACTGCATTTCGTTAGCTCCATTAACTGAATTGACTGCAGTTCCTCTAATAACCACTTGAGGCTGGCTCCAGAAGCATCTCGGCCTCCGTGTTTCCCAACGTTACAGTTTTACAAAGTATGTCCGCAGCATGTTACAAAAACTATTTTGTTCTTTACGGGTAATTTTCCCTGAGGAGGTTACTGGACACTGGAGTCAGGGGGTGGCCTCTTTTACTGACAGGTGTCTCAACACAGGCTCCTCCAACCAGCACTGGCTAGGCCTCACCTCTGTATGTCACCTGGAACTTTCTGCCTTGTGCGGTGCTGACACCTTTTAAAATGAAGCATATTGTACTTGCTGTGTGGTACGGACCAGCGCCAGTTTTGGTGAGTGAAATACTACTATTTTGTTTGTCTTTTATTTAGCACTAATTGGCAGATATGTTTGTCTGTGTGTTGCACCTCTAAAGTTTAAGACTGCTAGCATTAGCTGATATTTTAAGCTATACACCTTTATTAACATTATATGTTATATAATGTTATTCATTTTGCAGTTTGAAGATTCAGCGTTTCAGTTTTTTCTCTACGCAGGCTTTTAAACTTTTCTAAAAAAGGTTTTCCTGTTATATAGAAGTGCCCTCAATGCGAAAGTTTAAGATGAAGAGTAAAAAACTGATGTAGAATGGGCCATAAAATGAGCCTGTAGTCTATTCCAGACAGTTCTTCTGGGTATTCCCCTCTCTGTCATCATGGCAGTATTATGGTTATTATTATTAGCAAAAAGAGGCAGGTGGATGTGGTTAATTAACCAAGAGGTTTTAATTAGCTCAGACTAGGCACGTAGGTGATTGGTGGAGAGCTCGTGGCATGCAGGAATCACCAGGATAAAACTGTTTAATGGGGACTAACTGAAGCGGAATAATAGTAGCTGAGGGAATGGTTTTCTATTTTTAAATTGCCTTTTTCTCATTTTATATTTTTTAAATTAATTTTGTATTGATTGCCGCAATCAAAAGATCACTGCAGTTCTGATCACGCATAACAGACTCTTATTTATTTTTCAGTGTTAAGCGCTTCATATTTTGTACCTAAGGGTGTCTTAAGACTTTAAAAATAAGCTTTACTACGCCGATGCTGAAGTCATTTATTCTACAAACAGTAAAAGTCAGGGGGATGTATCCTCCACACCGAGAGAGGGTGTGCATCGGTTGGTTCTCGGTCCGTTCCCACTGCAATCACTTGATCAGGGCAGCAGCGAGCAGGCAGATGTCGGGATGTGACTGTCAGCGGAGGACTTTGGAGTACTGGTGACCAAGCAGGTGGAAAGGACCCTCAAAGTAAACAGATAAATAAGGCGGAAACAAGGCAGCTGTGGATGCAGATAACGACTCAAAGCAACACCCATCAATGTGATTTACAGTCCAGCTGGCGATGGTTTTGTTGGTGGTGGATTAATAAACAGTCATAAAGCGGTGGGAGGAGTGCTCTGTGTGTTGCAGGAGGACGAGGGTGAAGGCACTGATAGAGGAAGGAGGAGAGAGGGAGAGTGTGTAACGGAGAGAGGCAAGCAGATAAAGCCAGGACCATGAGCTCTGCACTGCCTTATGACTCGCTGTCAGCTCGGCCGAGCCCCTGCAGACGAGCTTTGGACTGGGAGCATGAGCAGCTAGCTGTGCGACGACTGTCTTCCCCACGGAGTCTCGACTTGTTGACTCCACCTCCTCTTCCTCGTCGACCCTCTGCCATCCCTGGCTACCTGCTGCCTCCACACCAAGGGCAAGAGGAGCAGCTCAGCCTGCAGCATCAGCGTCTGTCCTTGTCCGTGTGCTCAGAAGCCTCCCTGGCGCCCCCTGCACCCCCACCTGTGGTTGCTGCCCCCCCCTGCTGCCGCCCAGTGGGAGTCATGCACCTCCTGCGTCTGGGTCTCCTGGCCTTCAGCTGCCTCTTCTGGGCAGCTGGATTGGCTATCTTCACACTGGGTGTGTGGGCTCAAATTTCCCTGGCCGACTACATGATGCTGTCCGCCAACCACTACCCCAATGCCCCGCTCATCTTTCTGTCCACAGGTGCTGCCATCACTGCCTGGGGCTTCCTGGGTTGTCTGGGGGTAGCTGCAAACCTGCCCTGCGTGCTAAGGGCTTATGGGTTCTTTCAACTTGCTGCACTTGTAGCCGGTTTGGCAGCAGGACTCTCAGGTCTCTTCTACCGTGAAGACATTGCTGGTGGATTTCGCAGTGGCTTACAGCGAGCTGTGGCGGGCTACACAGAGGATGAAGGCCGTGCCGACGCTCTAGACAGCCTGCAGAGGGCTTTGAAGTGTTGTGGAGCTGATGGTTGGCGCGACTGGCTCATGTCTGACTGGGCTATCCAGCACATGAACTTCCTGCCCACTGAGAACGGCACCTTGGTGTCCCTGCCTGACAGCTGCTGTGTGAGGCGAAAGGGTTGCAGGAATCGGCCTCTTCTGGCAGATGATGGTGACAGCGTGGCTGCGGCGGGAATCCATCCACACGGCTGCTTCCGCAAAGTCTTCAGCTTGGTCAACGATAACGTCTTCCACATTGCTGCCGCTGTGTTGGGATTAGCCTTCACACAGATTGGAGGCATAGCCCTGGCTTGTCTGTTAGCCAATAAACTGGCACCCAGACAGCATCGACGTGTAGTAGCACATTAATACATTAATGAATGAGGCTAGCAGGTCCAGGGTGGATTGAGAATGAACAATGCCAATTGAGTGAAATAGAGTTGGAAAGTCTGAAAAAACCCAGGCATTTGTAGGTCTTTTAACAGCTCCAAAACTCTCCCAAACATTTGACATATCGTTCTTTGACAAAACAGACTTGTGTTCATAAAACTTGAGGACAGAAATCAAACACAGCTCCAGTTGAGGATTTCCATTTGAGACATTTTAACATCTCATCAGTTCCTCACCTGTCCACCTTTACAGCTTGATGAGGAATGCTATGGATAAGTCAAATCTGGGGTTGTTTTTTTTTTCTGTTTTCATTGCACAATCAAGCGTCCTTTTTCCTGGTAAATTTCATACCTTGAGGAAGAGCGCCTTCCTTTTTTGTGGGTCAATTTTGGATCCTTTAGGTTCACTTTTCACTTTGCAGCTGTATTACACTCACTGGCTTAAGCATGATTGATGGAAATAGTCTCTTCATGTTGTTTTTATTTATTTATTCTGTGCTACATACAGCAATGTAGGAAAAAACTGGGTTTGGTCAGCAGACTTCAGAACTCGCCTCCTCCTTTGCTATATGAATTAATTAAGAAACGTGTAATGATGGCATGAAATAATATACCTCTCTGTGTACAGCATTAAATATTTGATCCTTGGACGTTTTCACCTCTGGCACACCTCAGCCATGAATGCACAGGAATGTTCACCAGCTGTTTTCCACTTAGATCGTTTAGTCTGGCTGTGCTCACAGATGCTTGTATCTACTTCATTTAGTTTTTCCATGTCAGAGATTACACTGTGCTGCTTAATATTGCTGTCTGGTATTTTACGTTGTTTATACACCCAATAGACCTTAATCCTTTCCACTGAGTCGAGCGTTTTGGTTAAAGCGTTTGTGAAATTATGACTGCTTTTGAGTGGTTTCTTCCAGATGTTACTGTTACGTTAGATGTTCTGAAGCGCATTATTGGAAGGTATGAATACAAACACCTACCACTAGCATGAAACAGCAAGAAGATGGGCCACATAAGCACTTTTCTTGCTCTTCTTCTACATCAAACTGTTAGCTTAGCATCATATTTACAAGATATGCGCATACGTAGAAGGAAATTACATGAATGTATTTTAAAGAGCTGTATCTTTGATGAATGTGAATGTGTTTTATTGTACATCTTTTAGGATTATTATGCACTGAAATTATGTGAAACCCTTTCAGGCTCGTCATTGTAGTACATCTCCCTGCTCCTTCCTTGTTATTGTTCTTATAAATATATGACAGATTTTCAACATTTAATAATGTATAACTGATTGTAATAATTACCAGCAGTGCAAGCAAGCATGGCCTACACTGTCAATAATAAACAAAGGAAATATTTGCCTCAATATGACATCTAATATTGATTGCCAAGCTCTATTGTCCTTGACTATTTTAAATTGATAAAATCTTGTAATGCAGTATTCATGTCTAATAAACATCTGATGAAGCACTTTGGGGTTCTAATGTGTTTTTTTCCCTTTAATGTAGATTAATAGCCTTCATCTTTAATGTGGTACCTCGTGCTTGCATTTTAAAGAGCTATAGAAGCAGCTCTATATCTTTATTTCACTGGCAAGGCCATGCTGGACGTGTGCCAAAGTGGTAAAGTCTCATTGCGTGGAGAAGTAGATCACCACCGGGACCTCTGGCTGAGTAACTCTGAATTATGGCTGACCGAGTGACATCTCATTTCTGCCATGCACCTGAGACGGTGATGGTGATTAGATCTGTCCTTGAAGGGAGACAACAGTCAGGCTGCAGCATATGCACTGCTGAGGGCAACAAAACACAGCGGCCTGAGCCAGCATTGATTGGTTCATAGAGCTAATAGATCAAATAAATGATAGAACTGGAAAATACAATCCTGGCTTTCATACTCTACCACCAAATTCACCTTAAAACCAGCATATATGGCTACTAGATGTAGAGAGACTTTAGACTGTGACCTCTGAGCAATGACATCCATTTCATGTCCTAATTATGCTATTGATTAGCCTACATAGTGCTCTAATAAGGTTTCTGTCTGATTGGGCTGTGCTTGTTTTATCCTATTTTGCCTGAGGTTAGGCCATGCCGCCACCTCCAGTTTCACCACACCAAAGATGAGCTTTGAGGGAGATTTGAACACCTGAATTCAGCCAAACCACCAGCTGTTCATGTTGTTTCCAGCCAGCTTGGGTTGAATCAAACCAGGCCTCATTACTTCCACTGTATGACATCAAACCTTCACCAGGCACACAATAATAAATGTAAGTTATGATCTCAGCTCTGCATAGCACAAAAACAGCAGGAATAGAGGAAAAACAAACAATAACATCAATAAAAGAAATCATCGAGCTGAGTAATAAAAACTTTACTAATAATAATTATGAGCTTAAGTGCTTCAGTTTTGCAGGCTGTTGCCACAGGCTGTATATTGCATTATTGCATCATTAAACTTTTAAGATTTTTAACCTGCTCAAATAAATATGGCCTTAGGCTCTATACCCAGATGGGTGTGTCTTTTTGCGAGTCTCCTGAATCTGATAGCAACACGATCCCTCCTGTTTGGATTTGGCGTTTGGCTAGCAGTGCTTTGAGGAATTTAGGAACCCACCCTCTCTGGAGAATAACTTTGATCCAGTTCTGTAAATTTTGCCATGCATTCATACTGTTGAGATCCACGTCGTTAGAGGGTTTAGCCAGGACAGAAATGAAATGCGTCTCCTTTTCTTCACCATTTCAAGTCGCTTGGTTGAATTATGAGAGGTGAGGCGTGCAGGAACTCCAGGTTTTTGTCTCGACGCTATTTAAGGCAGCCCCATCTGATTACTTTTGGGCCTTTGTAGTTTGCGCCGCAGTCGGTGCTCTGCTCCACATTTTACTTGGCAGTTCTCACCACACGGACGCTGCGTAAAGCCGCTGCGCACCGCTTCGGAAATGTAGTTTTGCGCGACCCCACCGGTCTCCAAAAATGGACCTAAAATCCGAACTCCTCAAGTCCATTTGGTACGCTTTCACATCGCTGGACGTGGAAAAGTGCGGAAAAGTTTCCAAATCGCAGTTAAAGGTAAGGAGGATTTTAATGTGAGACGTTTAAAGATCAGGAAACTCAAACCGAGGGGCGTCCACTGAAGAACACAGGGGCTCACTCAACGCAGACGCTTCATTTGTCGCAGTTTTACTTCTTATTTGACTTTGACTATCTGAAGCCAGAACCCACCGCTATTGGGTCTGAACGTGTGGAGGTATACTGCGTAGTATTGCGTGAATTCGTGTTGTAATCGGAGTAACATTAAACACACAAACGTATTAAAAGTCCGCACACAAATCTAGCTGTTTGCAGACTCCGACAGACGCGTAACTCACATTGGAGGTGAAATGTGAGTTCGAGTTCAAAGTCCAGTCTTGTGGCCTTGACACCACACAAAACTGTCAGAATTTTTAACTAAAGGACAAACATCACGTTCTTTTCTCCTGGCTAGATGTTATTTTATCTCATACTTTGCTTTCCCTCCACTCCCTGCATACCGGACTGACCCCTGTTTGGTGAGAAGAATCCAGGGAAATAGAAGAAAGCTGTCCTGACACGTTTAGTCCCTGAAGACTAGCTGCCTCTGCTTGTGTGCATTGGTTTGTGGCTATATGAAGAAACAGGGAGTGTGCAAACCGAGGCTGTGTGCTGTGATTTATACATTTAAAGTGACACATGTAATCTTGGTCTTGTGTCTCAGACCCCCTGTTTCTTATGTTTAATGGACTTTTGTAGTTTATTTGCCTTCATGGTCACTGGTTTGTTTTATGTTATATTGTTTCTTATATTCCTTAGTGCATTTTTTAGTTCTTGATTTGTTTCTTTATTGTTTCATGTATTCTCCTTAAGTATTCTAGTTTCCAGTGGCTTTCTAGTTTAGTTCTTCCTTTGTTTTTCCTTTGTGTTCCTCCCTATTGTGCAGAGTCTTTTGTGTGGTGTCAAGTTTGCGTTCTCCCCGGAGCAGTGTTTCCTAGAGTGTATTAGTGTTTTGTTTTATATTCTCGTGGGGTCCGTTTTCTTTTATTAAGTTTTCCTATGCTATGTGCCACCAGCCTGAGATAAAGTCGGGCTCGCCCTGAGTGATACTTGTTTGCCTATGCATCCTGCTTTTGGGCCCTCTCCTTGACACATTTATGCCCTGTATTTCTTCCTCAGGTGCTCTCTCACAATTTGTACACAGTGCTGAACATCCCACATGATCCAGTTGCTCTGGAGGAGCATTTCCAGGATGATGATGATGGTCCAGTGTCTAATCATGGCTACATGCCCTATCTCAGCAAATATATACTGGATAAGGTAACGTGAAAATGCCATCTTAGCAAATGTTTTTCTTCAGTTGCATTTTTATTTGTGTTTATCTTGTAAATCAGTGGCAGGAAAACATATTTTCACCCCATGAAGTAATCATCTAATCAGGTTGCTGTTTTTTTAACCACACAGCACATAATCTGGCCCATCTATGGTCTCGTGATAAGAGCAGATCATGCATGGTCTTATATACCATTTCTGTGTACATGTTCAAAACATTAAACATCTCACACTTTTGTACTGGAGAATTTTAAAGCTCTTATAAACACATCAGTTACCTTTGCCCTTTATTACCGTGATTATTAACATGAGCACTGAAGTTTATGTTTACACTGTTCTCCAGCTGATTGCGCTGTAATGTGTGTTTTCCTAAATAAAAGTCTCCATTTTCAGAACCACTTGGTTGTTGGTTTTGGACTTATCCTGGCTGTCCTTGAATTCTTGCCGTTAGTACTTTACTAACAGTTCAAACAAACCTTCTGAGTTTTGCCAGGTTTTTCTAGCATGGTAAGTTTGTAAATGCTAAATTTCTTGTAACCTGAGAAATGGGTTAGCGGGCTATTTTGAGCTCAAAGTCAGACTTTTTAGCAGCACAAAGTTGGCTCTTTTTCACACCGTAACTAATGCTGAGAACCTAATCTTATGTTTCTGCTCAAAATTTAAATTTGAAATTGACTGAAAGCACCACATTTCCATTCATGATTATATTTACAGAACGCTTTAAAGGCTGTGTAGATTTATATACCCTCACTGTCCACTTTAAAAGGCTCACCTTGCTTCAGAACTGCCTTAAATCGTTGGCACAGATTCAACAAGGTGTTAGAAACATTCCTCAGAGATTTTGCTCCATGCTGACATGATAGTATCACATAGTTGCTGCAGATTAGTTGGCAGTACATCCATGATATGAATCTCCCATTGCACCATATCCCATAGGTGCTCTGTTGGATTGAGATCTGGTGACTGTGGAGGCCATTTGTTCAAGAAACCTGTCGAGACGATTTGGGCTTTGTGATGTGGTGCATGTTTTAAGCAGCCATCAGAAAATAGGTAGACTGGTCGTAAAGGGAAGGACATGGTCAGAAACCGTTACTCAGGTAGCCTGTGGTGTTTAAGTTGTTTAAGGACATGGTCAGAAACCGTTACTCAGGTAGCCTGTGGTGTTTAAGTTGTTTTTTTCAAGCCAGCCAAGCAGTGCTGAACCTCCTTCGTAGTATACCCACCGCCACCCCCCAGGAAAAAAATTATCTCATGTAAAACCATGACAAACAAAGTGTAGTTTTAGTTTCAGTTATGAACATTTGCACTTCTGCACTTCCAGGTCAAACAGGGGATGTTTGATAAGGAGAAATTTGATGACCTGTGCTGGATGATGACCATGAAGAAGAACTTCAGAGGGGTGCCACAGGGGAGACTGCTATCAGAGAGAGACTGCTTCAAGCTCTTCTGTTTATTCAACCTCCTGTCAGAGGACCGATACCCACTGGTGATGATACCAGAGGAGGTAAAGGTTATGATGAGAGTGAGAATTTGTAGAAGCGCTTAAAGTTAGAGGAGACTTTATACTAAGGATTTGACTGAGTCCTGGTTGATCAGGGGTTTCTTGAAAAGGCTCACATCCAATAATAATGTTTAATGTAATTTGCACACTGTGAACACAAAGAATTATGCACTGTACGGCAAGCTAAGGGCTCACATTTTATTTAAAAGGAATAAGGAATAAAAAAATCTTCCTTTATCTTCCTTAGACACACAAAGAGAGTTAAAGGAACAAACACCAGCAACACCTGAGGTTTTTAAGCACTGTAATCCCCAAATCCCAAAAAAGCAATATGATGCTTGTGCCCTGACAGAATTAGGACAGTTTCAGATTTTCACAGCCGGAAAATGCAAGTGCGAGTTAGTTAGTTAATGAGGCTCTTCCTTCCTGCACTTCCTCCATAATGTTTTTGGTTTCCTGTCGACGGAGATAAAAATAAACAGCTTCTGTAGAAGCCGTGCAGTAAGTGAAGCGATATTACAAAACCACAGCATGCTATCTGTGTTAACTAAATGCTAGCAAAAACAGTCTGCATGTAGCATCAGATTGACCGTTAACATTTTAGTGGTTTTTTTTTTTGTTTTGTTTTGAAAACTCTGTATTCAGATATTTGAATGCTTTCAGGTGGAGTATCTCCTCAAGAAAATCTCCACTGCGATGAGTCAGGAGTGGGATGAGAAGCCCATGGAGGATTTACTATCCCAGGATGCTACAGTGTGGGAAGAGGGAATATCTGTGTGGACCTTCCTGGAGGACATGGGTACAGGCCGGCTGCTGAGGGTCACCAGTGCTGAGGCCTTCAGTCTGGCTTTAAATGAGGTGTTTCTGGAGATGTATCACAGTGTTCTCAAGCGAGTGAGTTATGCTGTGTCGCTGGAGCCAATTTGCCTGCTCTCTTGACATTTTTGTCTTTCTTTGTTCTTCAATTGATCCCTTGTTTTGCAGGGTTACATGTGGAAAAAGGGTCACGTGCGTAGGAACTGGACTGAGCGCTGGTTTGTGCTGAAGCCGTCCTCCATGGCTTACTACGTCAGCGAGGACTTAAAAGACAAAAAAGGGGAGATTCAGCTGGATCGCAACTGCGTTGTAGAGGTTGGTGAAGAAAATCAGCGCGTTTAACCCTTTACCTACAAATGCTGTGACCTCCACATATTTTTCCCTTTGTGTTTGTCTGCCTCCTCTCTCCGTTTCAGTCTATTCCGGACAGGGAGGGGAAACGCTGTCTGTTCTGTGTGAAAACCCACAGTAAAACCTATGAGATGAGTGCACCTGACCAGAAACAGAAGGTGGAGTGGACTCAAGGTGTGTTGGTGTGTATAAGCACAAATTTGCTTATACAAATTTGCAAATCCGCTCCACAGACTTATTATGAGTGTGATTGTTGGTGTGCTGTGCTGAAATGTACAAAAAAGCTGACTTATTATAGCACTTATGAAGAATTCCGGCATCTTACTGGAATATTGAGGTCACTTGTCAGACAGTCTGTGTTTCTTTAGATGCTAATTTTTATTTATTTTGTCGTTTTGCTTCTGTAGAACCATCGTAGTGGATTTTAAGTTTCTGCTTGTTTGTGGGTCTTTCTCCCTTCAGTTTTATATTAAATAACTGAAAGGCATGCTCTGTTGCTTCAGGTGCCTGGATCGCCTTTGAACAAAATGCCATTTCTTTGCCTTGAGAAACTTTTGGGTTGCTTTTGCAATATGTTTGGTGTCATTATCGATTTGCACTGTGAAGTTCTGTCCGATCAGGTTTTGCAGAGTTTGGCAGAATATGAGCAGAGCGTGTAGCCCTGTACACTTCACAATTCCTCCTGCTATTTCTATCAGCAGTCACATTGTCAATAAGCACTAGTGACCTGGTTCCACTGGCAGCCATAGCTACAGTATATGCTTCTGCTCCACCATGTTTGACAGATGATGTGGTATGTTTCAGCTCTGCTTCTCTCCGAGTTAATCTTGGTTTAATCACTTTTCCAAAACTGTGCTGGCTCTTTTAGATGTGTTCTGGAAAATTCAAATCTGCCCTTCAGTGGTTTGCACCTTGTTGTGAACCCTCTGTATTTCCAGTCGTGAAGGCATCTCTTGATTATCGATTTTGACTGTAATACTCCGACCTGTACTCTAATAACAAAGATGATATTTCTCCCACCATTCAGCCATTCAAACAGCCCTTCGTCTTCAGAGTGAGGGAAAGTCTTCCCTTCACCACGAACTTAAACTGAAGAGACGCATCCAGCGGGAAAACAGTCAGCGGGAACGCAACCGGAGTGCCCGCAGCAGCTGCAGCAGCCGGGGCAGCCAGTCTGATGACTTAACTATCCAAGAGACGGAGAAGACAGAAAAAGAGAGAAACAAACAGGATCTAGAGATTGAAAATATCATAAAAGTAAGTGTGTGGTGAAAGAACCAATCATTAATTTTAATATTTATGTAATTACATTATTTGCCAGATATCTATTGTAGTATTTCTTTTAACTCATTTAAATTGGCACTGAGGGTTTGCCATAGTGAGATACGTGCTTCACTTTGTCCATCTAAAAGTTCCTTTTACACTTTATTGGGTACACCCCTGCAACTGCCCATTAATGTAAATATGTCTGCAGCCAGTCACATGGCAGCAACTCAGTGCATTTAGGCACGTAGAGAAGGTCCAGATGGCCTGCTGAGGGTCAAACTGAGCATCAAAAAGGGGAGGAAAGGTGATTCAAGTTATTTTGGCTGTGGTGTGGTTTTTGGTGTCAGATGGGCCAAATAATGGCTTCTTCATCTGTGTTTCACAGCATGCACGGGAACTGGAAACCCGCCGAAGGGAGGCAGAGGAGCGAGAGAGGAGGAAACAGAGGGAGGTGCAGATGGAACTGGAAAGACAGCTGAAAGAAGCTGAGATGGTAAGTAAAAGTTGGCCAGACGACAATATTTATGTACAGCTTTTCTGAAATATGATTCAGAGTCCATCTCATTGACTGTGATCTTTGGGAACTGCAGCAAAACACTGATTGTCATTATAAAATCCGTGCGTAATCTTTAATGATTTGGAGAAATGGTTATGAGATTCCTAGAAAAAGTGATTCAGGAATAGGTCAGTTTATTCCGCTCTGTTGGTGCATGTGTGTGTGTGTGTGTGTGTGTGTGTGTGTGTGTGTGTGTGT
>VOQJ01030677.1:8146-42995 GCA_015052665.1 Apistogramma diplotaenia
GTACGCGTTGTTTTTTTGAGAAAAAATCCTATAAGATTCCCCCCCCCCCCACCTCTACTCTAAAATTATTTTAAAACTGCTTCAATTTATTTTCTGAGAACAAAGTGGCTTACCAACTACATAACCATGGCAACATGCAGAAGGGATGACGGAGATGGAATGACTAACTTATGCTTCATAACCTCTCATTGTGTTTAAACCACTCAACGCACACCTCACTGTGTTGAGCATAATAGATGGTTCCTTCCTTACACAACTTTATACAACTTAGGAATAACTGTAGTACATCAGATAATCGCAGTTTGTGGCAATGCAAGCATATTAGATGACTAATTCCCCCCAGTGGACTGGACATTATTGTGTGCAGGCATGTGTTCAAGATATAGCTTGCTTCAGCAAATGCCCCCATGCTCAGTAGCAAATGAAATTAAAATGATCAATAGGAAGTATAGAAAAACTTGAGCCAAGTTAAACATTTTTTGTTTCCGCCGCCGATGAGGATAAGTCATGTGTCATGTTCTGATTAACGTTCAATTTGTATTCTGTGACCCGCGGATCGGTTCACGTAAGGGTTAAAACACAGGTGTGTTGTCTCTTTTGGCAGCTCCTCATTAAACGTGAGAAAATGAAGCAACCACACTCCATCTGACAGCAGCCGTTCTCTTCATTTACAATATACACGCAAGGTGCCAGATTCATACGACTCCAAATGAGTGCAACTGTCGAGATTCAAGGCTAAAATTCTAAATATGCACCAACATCAGATCTTTGAAGTGTGCATCCATACAGTAGGGTGCTCAAATATGGGCTGCTGTTAAACATGTGCACAAATCTCATTTCCACTTCTGTCTTTGGTAATGAATACACTCACTGGAAAATTTATTAGGTACACCTTATTAGTACTGGCTTGCATGCTTCCCCAAAAATGGCCTTAGTTCTTTGTGGAATAGTGCTGGAAACATTCCAGATTTTGATCCATATTGATGTGATAGCATCACACAGTTGCAGCAGACAATGCTGATTTGCTGCACAGCTATGATGTGAATCTTGCATTCCACTGCAGTCCAAAGGTACTCAGTTGGATTGGGTGAACTCAGCGCACTCATTGTCGTGTTCAAGAAATCCGTTTGAGATGATTTGAGCTTCGTGACAGTGTGGAAGCAGCCATCAAAAGGCTGTGGTAAGCAACCATAGGAAGATGAGCGTACCTTGGTCATAAAGGGACTGACATTGTCAGCAATAATATATTCAGGTAGGCTACGGCATTTAAACAATACCCAAAGTGTGCCAAACAAATATCCCCCACACCATTACACCAGCAGCAGCTGCCAGAGCTGTTGATACAGAGCAGAATGGATCCATGCTTTAATGTTATGCCAAATTCTGACCCTACCCTCCAAATGCTGGAAGACTAATTAAGACTCATCAGACCAGGCAGTGTTTTGCCAGTCTTCTATTACTTTGGGGAGCCCATACAAATTGTAGTCTCAGCTTCCTGTTGCAGCTGACAGGAGTTACACCTGCTGTGGTCTTCTGTTGCTGCAGCCCATCTGCTCCAAGAGTCAGTGCACTGGGCATGTAGAGATGCTCTTCTGAATGCCTCGGTTGTAATGGATGGTTATTTGATTTACTGTTGCCTTCTCCTCGGACCTCTGACATCAGCAGGGCATTTTCACCAGGCCTCATCTGTCCTTCCCTCTTGCTGTCGTTACTTGGTTGTTCACTGATGCTTTATGGTCTTTTCTCTTCTTACCTATAAGAATAAAAAATAAACTGCATCTATTTCACTGTTACCTTTTTTAAGCGTTTCCAATCTTAAAAAACTATTCATAGATCACAGCTGAAGTATGTATCCAATCTAAGTCCACTGAGCTTTCACTCGTTTTATTTTCATTCAGGGTGACCAGAGCAGCCGCATCCTCCCAATTCTGCCTCACCCATGTACACATTTTGCATAAATTTGGCTTGAAACACAGCTCAGGTTTCTGTCATGAAGTGAAATTTGCTAAACCCCAGGATGACCTCACTGGGAATCCACTAAGTCTTCAGCAACTTTGGAGCTACAGATAACAGAACCAGTGTTATTATGTGTAATTGCTCTCTTGCTGTCAGTGCCACGTCCAGTAGAGTAGCTTCCAAACACAGACCCCAGTGCGCACTCAGTAAGTGATTTAAAATTACTGACCCACAAGGTTACATGTGCACACTGTTGCAAAAGATGCTTCATATTCAATGCGGGTTTTTTTTTTTTCTTAGCAGTGTGCCATAGACAATGGGGTTATTAACAACAACAAAGCAAACAAAAGCAGCACATGGACCAAATTGCTTGCAATGTAAATGTATGATTTTGTTCTGCTGATATGAGCTATCTCAATGCGCAGGAAGATACTAACACCCATAATGCTGTCACACTGCCAAGCTTACCTCCAGGAGAAGAAACACACATACACACACACACGCTGGCATCTACAAGTGATTAAGTTCATGAAACCAGCTCCAATGAGACATATCTGTTATATTATATTTACACATGAAATCTCAAGCTACTGAGAAAAAAAACCCACCCACTTTGATCAGGTGAAAATACAGAGCAGTGTTTACTGGCAGGTTTAGGTGGGTGTTGGTAGCCAGTAATGTGCCTCTGTCAGTACCGCTGAGCCCTATCAGGGTTAAACAAAACCACCACTGAGCTCTTAGTCAAGCTATGCCAACTACCACAGAAAATATCCAATTCTGTCCATCTGTCTTATTCTCTCTCCAGCTCTCACACACACAGCACACACATGCAGCTACAACTGTAATTTTTACAAAGACGAGTTGGATGAACCAGTCTTGAATCTATTCACAGCTGTCCAACAACATGAAAAGAATTGAGCTGGTTAGAAAAATTGGTCTTCCCTTACTGCTTGTCTGGACTGTCCAGAAGCAGCATACCTCTTATTAAATAAGCATAAAACCTCTTTAGAATTATAGTTTGAGGCAGACCTCTTGTTTAATTAATAAACTATCTACAACATCAGAAAGATGAATAGCTTTTTCACTATCTCCTTTCAATACAGCCAGTGCGCATAGACTTAAATGCTACACTGAAAACCTGATGGGTGCTTGGCTTCGTTAGTGTGGCTTTTAGGTATGAAAGACGGAATGACGCAGTAACTTTAAAGCTATTTTACTGTTAATCACAGTTACAGTACATTTTCACATGTAACAGTGTATCATTGTTCGAATGTAAGAAGCTTTGTCAATTTTTTTGACATGTTGTTATTACATTTAAAAATAAATGGCTGTTTCCTGGTAGTACCTGGTCTGGATTCGTCATTTAGTTGTGTCAAGTCCATCTTGTCTTTCCATTCAGATATGATTTCTGTGTTAAATCATTCTCTTCTCCATATTTATCTTCTGTCTCTGTAAACTCTGTAAGTCTTGGTCCTGGTCTCAGTGTGAGATACTTCCTGCTTAATTTTGATAGTCTCCTGTCTCTCGCGTATTGCATTAAGTTCTGCTTCCCTTGTCTCTTAGTTCCAGCTGTGTTCCCACCTGTTTTTGCTCCCCTTGTTATCTCTTGTATATAAATTGTCCGTTTTCCCTTGCCCTTTGTTTCAGTCTCTTTTCTAATTGTGTGATTTGTAGTTTATATGTGATTCCTGGTTTGCACTCCTGGCTCCTGTCCAGCTCTGTCTATATTTAGTTAAATCTGTGTTTTGCGCAGCAATTTAAAATCTTGCATTGGGATCTGTGACAAAGACAGTGGCTTGACTGAAATTACTGTCACTGTGTGAAATGAACTCGCTATGTCAGTGCCTTTGAAATGGTAGCTTGAAATGGGGATTCGGTCTTTCACCACTCACAGACAGTTGTTGTCTTCAAAGCAACTATGCTACAATAAGAAAGTTGGCAAATTGGCAATAAGATGGAGTCAGTCTGCTATTAGTCTGTTATCAGTCTGCTATGAGTTTGTGATTGCATGGGGTCAAGCTGGCAATTACATGCAATCTGTTTATGATAATACGGCGATCAACTGTGATAAATTGGAGAAAATATGTTGCCATCTGTTGCAAATCTGTCATCTACATAGACAGAAATTCACATTAACTACTTACATTTGGAATCCAGACAGAACCACACAGACTTGAAACAGACATTCAGAAAATCCTAAATAGTGATGTACTTGCTGCAGGATGACAGTTTAAAATGCCACAGGGAAACGGCAACCTTGCTTTTATATAGGAGTATAATCACAATACAACAAGCTGGCAACCAGTTGAGTCCCCTATTGCAAAGAGATGTGTTGCACACAACTGACTGACATATAAATTAGACAGCAATTATTTACAAACCTTTGCCAATCTGTCAGAGAGTGGCTGCAGCCAGTCCAAGCTGGACCGTGATTGTTTGGCATAGATACTTTGCCTCTGAATAAATGCAGCTGAATAATGCCTTTCAGAGTTGGGGTGCAATAGTATGAACAATTTTAAAAAAAGAAGTCGCACATCGGAGTTACAAATTAAGTTCTCGAATATATCACATCATAAAATATTATATTATATATTACAAGGTTTATACAACAATGACAATGCCTTGTTTTTCTATCGGGGACTATCAAAGCTCGATGTCTTGATTGATTTTAATCTTGAACACTCGCAAGATATCACCAGGAGATGCAATAGGTAATATGAGAAAATATTCTCACATTTACAAACATTTGGAAAAGGCTTTTGTTAATATTTTCTGGAAAAGTCCATTGTTCTGGTTTTATTAGTATTCACTGTGAAATGATATAAGCAAGGTTGACACTTCCTATAACATGAAATGATCAGCATCATCCCATGTGTGAAGATGACTGTGTCATCTGTATAGATGAGGATTTAGACATCCTCACACATAAATAGAATGTCCTTAATATACACTAGATAATGGAGGCCTTACGATTGATCCTTGTGGCGCTCCATTCATGCAGTGTCTTTTAAAGATTTATTATTGATTTGAACACAATGAGTACAATCAGCTGAATATGATTTTATCCAACTTGAAAAACACTTTAAGAAAAATGGTAGTGTAAAAGCTTTTTGATAAGTGCTGAATGATTTACTGTATCAAACGCCTTGCATAAGTCCAAAAAGACTGCACCCACAATGCCTTATCCAGCTTAGCCTTTCTCGCTGCAATAAAATAAGAGTATGTAGTTTTGATCAAATGTTTTTTATAAATCTGAACAGCATTGAATTGCGCGAAGCTTCCTTCCAGTCCAGATGTTCTTTCAGCTGCTCCATAATGATTTTTTTCAATAATTATGGCGACAACAACTAATATACTAATTGGTCTATAATTTGTTACTTTGTGTGTCACCACCTTTATATGCTGGAGTAACAACTGTGGAGGGAAATATGCTTTCTTCCATTGATTTGTTTATAATTTTAATAATAGCTTCTAAAAATAGTATCTTTGAATGATTTTAGAAGAAAACAATCAAGCCCTCAACTATCTTCTGCCTTTGAGGGTTTTTTTTTATGATGTAATCAGTTTTATTCTGTTACTGACTTATCAATTGGTCTAAAATTAAATTTAGCATTCTCACTTATCGTGACCAAGGTGATTTTTTTTTTAGACCAATTTCAGATGCTTCCAATGGGAGCACCAGATGATTACACTTGCATGTTTGCCTCGACTCATCAATATTAAAAAATGTTTTTCCCAACTCGGAGTAAAATGTCTCACTAATCTTTAGAACGTTTTACCAAGCCAGTCAGTGGAGGAGAGCCAGCACACCCTAGTTTGTACAGGTGCTGAATAATTACAAAACAGTGGAGAAGAAGTTTATATTGTTGGTCTCTGAGCATGCACATCTGTATCACAGCTGCCACAGCACTAGAGTACAAAGATATTACTACAAGAAATAGAGATAAGAGGATTTGATCCATCATAAACTTACAGCAATGATTAGCAACTCTTGCAAAACACCCAACAGAGACAGACTGTAGAATGAACAAGGCCTGTAAATCTTCCATTGCACTGTAATGTTAGTCTGTCTCACCCAAACATTAAAGAGCGCTTGCTGATATAAGCTTTGCTAACGTAAACCTTTTGGTACACTCAGCTCTTGTCATGAGGAATTAGGTTTTGCAGTAATGGCTTGTGCCCCCCAAAGTCTCCAGGTTAATCCATTTATTCTTGGAAATCTAAAGTGCATTAGGCACGATGCATTCGTTTCAGTAAAAGGATAAAGGTTCTTTCTCACCCATTTTAATAGGTGAGTGTAAAATGAGCAATACTTATGGAAACCACGCATTATGAGCATATTTGTGGCTGTAATGTGTTTGATCAACACTGACTTTGACCCTGTTGGAAACAAAAGCTGTATCCAGCCAGACCAATCTCTTAAATATACAGGTTTCTCTTTCAAGAATTCTCTTTTGTGTAACTGACTGCCATGTAATGCCACAGCTAGTATTGAGCAATGACTGCAGACGCAACCTTCTGTGAAGTCTTTAAATGCTATGAGGAAAAGTAAATGTTCCAGGTTCTTTAGACACACACACAAGTCAAGTTTGTTGGCCTTCTTTAACACTTCGCAAATGAACTGTACATGAAAAAAATAAATACTTTCAATAGCATCAAGTTGAGTCAGGACATTTTAGTGGTGCTCGGCTCATCCCCAATGTGTGATGTGGAGTTTTTGCCTTGAGAGAAGAAAAAAGAACTGGTCATATATTCATGAGAAAAAAAAGATCACATTGCAAGGCCAACTGGTTATAAGAATTCAGGGTCATGGGCATGTATTGTAACTGTATGATTTATGCCATATGTTTTCATCTTTCTGTGTAGAAAATAATATTAGACCTGGGGGCTGTGGGGGGGTGGGGGGGTTTGAACACTGGTGACTTAATGCAGCATAGTCCATTTTTCTTCATTTCCTTTTAGGAGCGTATTACTGTAACCTGGAGAGCTCTCTAGTTATCTTCACAAACATCAGAAAGGCAATGCATTTTCATCATATGCCTCATGGCCCCAGCCAATTCAAAGATCCCCAGCTTTTTGTCTATATTTCACAGATACATTCATCTGTCTTTACTGCTCCAGAACCTTGTTTTTAGGGCATGCCTGTTTTGAGTGTTTCAGAAGTACTCCTGTCTGAGTGCGCGCGTGTGTGTGTGTGTGTGTGTGTGTGTGTGTGTGTGTGTGTGTTTCGTCTGCTTACATGCTTCCTTGCACCCCGAGCAACACACTTCTGTTATAACAAGCAATTATTAATCTCCAAATTCAGAACCCGAACTCCTTAAATACACAAAGTGTCTCCAACCATGCATGTGAATTATCACCCGTCACTGTGGTGACCAGCGTTTTCGGAGCAACAGTGAAATGAAGTTTGGAAACAGCATGCTTTGACAAATTAATCAGCATTCTCCTTCATGATTTTATGGACTGCCTCGGGCTAATTTTATTGAATGACAGTCCTCTTCTCATTTTTCTGTTTTCAGTTCACCTTTTAGTATTTTTTCTTCTTCTAGAGTGACAGTTCATTGGATCACAGTAAAGCTTTAAAAAATCCGGCGAGGCTATAAAATGGCAAACTACAAAAACAATTATGACATAATTTTCTTTTTTTGATCACATCTACAGGGAATTTCAGCAAGAGGAAATATTACGGAGGTCTGAGGCACAAGTCATTATTCTCAGGGTTTGTTATGTAATTTAAATGAGACGACTTTGAAATGAAAGTCGAGTTTGTGGGCTACGCAAACAAAAAGTCAGAATTTGTGGAATTTTGGACTAAATATATCAGCAAAATGTGAAGAAACAACATGACCTACATCCAACAAGTCAATACATTACAATATATACTGTATATATATATATATATAAATACTGTGTTGAGCTATTGCCAGGCATTACCCTCGTAAAATACCACAGTGAATCAATGTTACATCTAGCCTGCCCTGAGTCAGGAGAACAGAGAAAACAAAGAAGTGGTGCTGATGTTGAGACAGTAAACACAACGATGGGTGAAGCGGCTTCAAGAAATGAAATCATAAAAACACAAATACAACGAGAGTAAACATTTGCACCACTTTCATAGCTGCAGACAAGCTCTTGGAGAAAAAGGAATTAAATTTGATGCTGAACTTGTTTCCTCTAAACTGGTAAGTAAACTGCTGTTAATAGCATGATTAACCCTATTCGCATGTGACTCAGGACCTCCGGTAATTTGTAATATTTTCAAAGGTTCTCCGTGATCTTAAGTTCATGCTGGTATGGCTATAATTTGTAAAGTAAAAAATCTGCCTCAAATCACAAAGGTAATAATTTTTCTGCCCAAATACGGCATTTTTTTTTTAATTGGGGGGGGGGGTTGTTAATGATTTCTTACACTGATTTTATGCTCCCTCAACCAATGTTCTGCCTCTTTATAGCATGAGAGTTTATTATAAATAAATATTTATAGGCATAAATTTAAGGAAGCTTCTGTCGCAGCATAGCAAGGAAATCAGTTCATGGGCAGAAAAGAATGAGAGCGAAATGTCCAAGAACGGATGGACGTGTTGCTGCCTCTCAGCAGACTCAACAGTTGGTACGCTATTAATGTAGCCATTGACCACAGATGTCAGTAAAGAACAGCCTTTGCTTATCCCATGTGAATCTGATGCACAGATGGAGGTGGTGGTGGGTGGGGGGGGGGGTTGTTTCTACCTATAAAATCATGGTAGTACTTATCCTGAAAGCCTGTCCTCTGTGTGTTTGTATCATTTAAAGTAGTTTTTCTTTCTCAAAAAATAAAAGCTTTAAAACATAGTCTGCTGGTGTGTGTGTGTGTGTGTGTGTGTGCGTCGGCACATCTGTATGTGTGTGCGTGTCAAGGTCATTCATTGTCCCTCAGGCTGTGGCATATTTGGATGTAATGGGCTGCTAAGTACATCATGTCATTCTCTCTTTAGAGTATTTTTATGGAATTACAGAGTTTTGAATTTTGTTTTTTTTAATTGTTCCATTGCCAAAACAAAACAAAGACAATTTTATTTTTTAAAAAACTCCTCCACTAAATGTTTCTCTGTAATGTACAGTACATGTTCCCACTGACCTACGGGTAATCCTAGTAGACTAGCTGAATGCAATTCTATAAAGAATCAAAACAAAAGAACAGGGTGACCTAAATATGTCTTCAGATATAAAAGAAAAAGCTGGCCTTTCAAGGTGATACTGTTTATTAAACCAGAAGCTGGGACCTTTTGCTCAAGCTCACAGTTTCCTGTTGAAATTCTCACTATAAAATCTGACAGAGTATGTATACAAAATTGAAGTGAATGCTGTGCAATGTTGTGAAGAAAAGAAAAACACCCTTCAGACAGCGAGGACTTAAGTCTGAGGAGATATTGGAATCGAGCTAAGACAAAAGCCTTTTTCAAGGGTATGGGGTTGAGATGTAGGTTGTGCTATATTTGAAGCCTTCAGTGGAATAGGACTTCATGGGAAACATGAGCAGACGCAATGCATTGTTGTATTGTAATGTAAGCTTTGTGATTTCCCACTCAGTTGTTATCAAAGGCTTGAATAATTTTTCTCGAAACACAAAAAAGCCAGAGTGGTCCAGAATTTGTCCCACATGTCATCGAATGAAAAGGAAGAAAAAAGGGGGGCTGTGAAGGATGTTAATGACCGTGATAGCTGACTCCTCACTTTGATTACTTTGTCTTTTTGAACTTGTGATAAGACTCATGGGAAGCATATGTTCATATTCCACGGCTGCACATTTATTATGTCCACATATTATGTCGACTCTGAAGGAAAATGCAAGTTTCCTGGCTCCGAATGCTCCGAGTGCTGTTCGCTAATCGTGTTTGAGTAAAGCTTTGGTTGCACGCGAGTAAACAGTGTGTGAGGAACACAAGAGGCAGCTCAGGAAATTACCACCTACCACCTATCATCTGAGGATGATTTAGGTTAATTCATCCGGTGTCCACACATTCTGGAGGGTATCTCATGTCTGCGCATGAATATGTTAACTCTGAAGGGAAAAAGACTTTGTACAAGTTTTCTGCTTCTGAATGCTCGGAGTACTGTTCACTAATCATGTTTGAGTAGGCTTTGGTTGCACGCAAGCAAACAGACTGTGTGAGGAACAAAAGAGGGCGCTCATAAAATTACCACCTACTGCCTATCATCTGAGAAGGATTTAGGTTAATTCATCTGAACTTGTGAGCAATGGCTGGCAAACTGAGCAAGAATCATTATATATTATTTTAGGCTGCATTTAAGAAAAAAATTAGTAATCCAATAGCATAATGGGATGCATTCCTTTTGGTGGTTAAATGATTTTTTCTCTTTTTTTCATGTTGAAAGAAGCAGAGCATTTAGAAGAAAAAAGCCAGACTGGATCGATACAAATGGCTTTAAGGTAGAGGTCTGCTGCTATACTCTGAGATGCTCATCCATAAGGGTCAACCCTGCATTCAAATCATGCGTAAATGCAATGCGTAGTCATGGAAATGATTACTTTACCTCAGGAAACCTGAACTGCACTCATAGTTTCAGGATAAAGCCGGTGTTGTGAGAGTATCCGTGACATTCCCGTGGTCATTCCAGCTACTGAAATCCACTTCTGTTGCAGTCACTTTAGAACCAACATTGTGAACAGTAATTGATGTGTTTTGACTGTTGTAAATGAATAGATTCTTTTCAAAATAATGACTGAATAATTAGTCATAATTAAGTATGCTAACAAGAGCTGATTTATTAAGTGATTTCTCCATACCGGCTTCATCAGTGTTCACTGCATGCCAGGCTTTATTTTAATGATGCTGTCTGTCCCAATCAGCGTCAAGCCATTTCTGCACAGAAAAAAGTCAATTATGAACCTTTCAAAGCACCATGCTCTGTTGACGCTGTTTCTGATCTTGCACACATCTTACACACAATTCTGCATCCATAATAAAACAGTTATTCAGAAAGGACAGCCTATGGTGGCTGCAAGCCTGTGCTCGACGGAATTTTTTCACCTTAGTACTCGAAATTAAGCTTAGGTAAAGAACATAATGAGCTTTTTCACATGCTCTACTGTATGTCTTATATATTTAATAAAATAATCTTAATACACACCTACTAATACCAGTGCTACACTTGTAGAAGGTTATCAAAACTATAAAAAATACTTTGTGTTCTGTTGTGCACAGATTTGCAAAGGCATCTACTCATTTAAGCAGAGTAAATAATAAGAAAACCATCTGCCAAGCAGAGAATACCAACAATAGGCCTTTAGTCTGGTTATTAAAGTAGCAATCTTGAAGATTTGAGTCCTGGTTAATTTGGCGATGCCTGTATTTACTGGTGGTAACAGAAATGACGGCTTGTAAGTACAAATCACACATTTCTGGGGTTAACGAAGCAAATTATTGTCATTTTAACAAATAACATGAGCAATGGGCTTTTTTTCCATTTTTTTTCTTGGGAAATCCTAATCTGGTTTTATGCACCAGAGAGGCACAAAGAAAGCTAAAGCTGTTTACCTCACTGAGAAGGTGGTGGTGGTGTTCTGTTAAGAAAAGAAGTTAAAAATAGGCCAGAAAGTCCTCCATTGGCTGCAATGAATCTTAAACTGGCAAATGAAAGGAAAAAAAAAACATTGTCCAATGTTTATATTTATCTCATATCAGTTACACTAACCAAAGAATTCATTGGGTCCTCAGAAGAAGCCCTGTGGCCATGAAGGGATACAGATGATACAAGGCAGGATGGATCCACGCTTTCATGTTGTTGACACCAAATTCTTATCCTACCATCTGAATGTTGCAGCAGAAATTGAGACTCATCAGACCAGGCAGCATTTTTCCAATCTTCCATTGTCCAATTTTGGCAAGCCTGTGTGAATTGCTTCCCTTTAGCTGACAGGAGTGGCACCTTGTGTGTTCCTCTCCTGCTGTAGCCTATCTGCCTCAAGATTCGATGGGTTGTCTGTTCAGAGATGCTCTTCTGCTTTTCTCGGTTGTAGAAAGTGGGTATTTGAGTTTCTGTTACCTTCCTATCAGCTTCAAACAGTCTGGGCATTCTCCTCTGACCTCTGGAATCAACAAGGCATTTTCACGCAGCGAACGGTTGCTCACTGGATATTTTCTCTTTTTCCGACCATTCTCTGTAAACCCTGGAGATGGTGGTGTGGGGGGAAATCCCAGTAGAAGCGGTAGTAGCAGCTTCTGAAATAGTCAGGCCAGCCCATCTGGCATCAGCAACCATGCCACTTTCAAAGTCACTTCAATCACCTTTTTCCACGTTCTGATGTTCGGTTTGAACTACAGCAGCTTGTCCTGACCGTTTCTACTTGCCAAAATGCATTCAGTTGCTGCATTTAATTGGCTTATTAGATATTTGCATCAATGAGCAGCTGAAGAGGTGCATCTAACAAAGTGGTCAGCAAGTGTATACTTGACATTTGACAAACTGGAAGTGTGCATTTGGTTATTAATCTGCTGTTAAGAGATTTTTCAAAGTTCAAAACATTCTGTTTTTACTTACAATCCTTAGTTTTGCAACTGCACCAGAACAAGATGTTGGTGTTACTGCACTGAACTGCATTATTTGTTCGCAAACAACAAAACCCACTGTAGTCATCATAGGTGCGAGTGGATAGGTTTCTTTGTTTTCTTTTGTTCTACATCCATAAATAACTGTGACCACCTCGTATTTGAAGTCAGATACAAGCAAAAAATGTTAATAAGCTGTAAGACATACAGTTGTACTTCCGGATGTTTCCTCCCTGAGTAGCTAATTAAAAGACATCTTTTTGATCTCATAATAGCTTTGCTGCCAGGGTAAACAAAGCAAGTGACAATGACACAATAATGGATTTTTGCATTTCAAGAGAGCCTAGAACTTAAATACAGATCTATTTTTAACTGTTTGTTAAGAAGCATCTTTAGGAATGATATTCTTGGGATAATTAACACATCTTACATTTTGCAACTCCACAGATATTACTTGATAAAAATAAATAAATAATAATTTCTTTAAAAAAAACAAAAAAACAACAACAACAAAATTTTGTTGTATTTTTATTAGGTTTTTCATCACTGATAAACTCTCCAGCTACCTTGTCTGGCAAAATGAAATATAATGGCACTGAGGAATAAAAAAACTTCTCTCAAACAGACATTACTTGAAATAACTTGTAATAAACTGCGCTTGTGGAAAAAGCAGGGTTAAAGGACACTTAATGATCTCAGTTTTCTTGTTTAAATCTTTCAAATTTCATTGTTACATTTTGCTCAACAATGGGGCTCATTTATATGACGTGTAGTTATGGTGTCTGACTGACTTGTAACACACTGCGTCTACATTGATTCCATAATTGTGTTTACTACATTTCAGAAAAGAAGTGCAAGTGGGCTCCTCACATTAAAAATAGCAGTTGTGAATTATTTGAGTCACCTATGCCGCCCCAATTCTTCCAGTTACCACAGGCTCCTGTTTGTTTCTACAGACAAAGGGTATTTTTAAAAAGCGTTAATTACCGCTCAGGCGACGGCAGAAATAACCGGTTAGTTAACCTTTGGTCAGGTGGCGCTTTATAAGTCAAATTTGGATAAGGGGCTTAAGTTATCTTCTAATGAGTGCTTGCTCATGTGAAGGTAAGCAGAAGCACGAAGCACAATTGAACCCTCGCGAGGTTTGGGCTCCAAAGGCAGGCCTTTGCCGGTTGCCATGGAAACGTGTGCTCCTCAACTGCTGTTGACACTTTTAAGTTACTTGTGTCCTTATGCTTCTCGGTGTATCACCAGGAAACCTTTTGACTAGTGTAACAGAGCGCCTAGACAAATCATTTTTTTATCGGCGTGTGTGTGGAATTACTGTTTCCCACCGCTGAGGCTGCGTCACGTAAAATGTTCAGGAATAATTATCAGGTAAGCTTATTTTAACCGGACCAATTTAGCCTTTTATTCATTAAAAACTATGCTCCGTGTATGAAAATAACATTTCTTCGGGGCTGATATGAGCTTCTGCTTGATGTAACATTGACTGCTGGCTAGTGAGGACTAGTTGTTTGTTGCAGGGTGGAGCTGTGGTTGAGATATTCAGTGGACAAGGAAAAGACCCTGCGGCTAAATGGAAACTCTGTGGAGGGCCGTCAGCCATATATAAAGTGAGTTTATTTATTTATTTATTTTTAGAGTTGTTAGCTTATCTTACTGTTAGCTTATTACTAGCAAAGTGATCACATTTAACGCGGCTTTATGTCCTCTCAAAGACAAGCTAGCACCTACAGATGAGCGCTGAATCAATCGCATTTCACTCACCATATAATTTATATTATAGACTTACAGATAAAAAAGCAAAACAAACAAATAAGCAAAAAACATTTGACATCTCTGAGAGAAATTACAGAACAGGTAGACTTCTGGTAATAACAGGCAGAGAGACTCAGCATCTCATGCATTATTTTCTCCCTTAGGAGTATAATAAAGAAGTCAAAGGATGTGTTTACTGTCTGGAGGGAAGCAGCCAGACAGTCAAGATGCAAATGCCAGATAATGGCAAAATGTCTCGTGAGTCTCCTCTACTTTCATGCATTCATGCGTAGCTTTTATCTTGTTTTGTTTATTTACTTTCCTTTGCTTTCCTTTTTGTTGTTGTTTTTTTGTTAGTTGGACTTCTCCAAAGATTTTTGGTCCTCCAAGTTAATGTTCCTCACTGCCACGACTTTTCTGCTGAGCTCGTGTAAGTAGACCCGTTACTGTTCTTATGGTATAATTTATAAATGCTAATTCAGTTGACCGACTTCAATATTTCAATATAAATCTTTAACTTTCTGGCTGAAAAAACACATGCAAACTGAGCACAATAACATTTTGTGTACCTATTGTAACATACAGTACAAAAAAAATAGTTTTCTGGTAATGTACAGTGTGATAAAGAAATAGTGATTGAATAACAATGGACTCACAGTGCAAACAGACAGCTTGTTTACATCTAGTGGGAAAAAAACCCCATTGAGCCACTTAAAAGACAAAGTGCCTCATTGACTGTTATGTAACAGCCTAAATAACCATTTATTATTAAGATATTGTTCAACAATTTGTTACAAAGAAGGCTTTTATCTTGTGTGCCACTATAAATTCTGAACAGCCACATTATTAAAATGTAGAATGTGAATGTCAAGTGCTTGCTGTTTTTCTCCACAGTTTGCATTTAGTGGCTCTGATTGCATAATGCAGTTGTGTGTTCACATATTGTCACTGCTGCATTTAGTCACTGAAAGAAGAATGCCACTCTTTATTATGCATAAACCACACATGATTTCAGTCTATATCCAACATCGCTGCAGGGTCTTTGGTAAAATTCATTTTCTTAGCAACAAATACAAACCGGAGCTTACAGTATACAGTAGATACTGTTCGGATATGAAGCGTATCAGGGAGAGATACTGTCAGAAGCTGAAATCATTTTCTTACACTTACCTGCTTTTCTTGCACACTTAAAAATCGGTGAAAATATTGTGTGTCGCTGTTGTTCTTCCATTTGAATATGTCATGACAGCTGATTTCACAGCGTGAGATAAAAGTGAAAACATCTTTAAGAGCTTACTCCAGAGACCAATAAAGCTTTTTGTTTTGGCGGGTCACGATTTCTTAGTGGCACCACTGATGCTGCTGATAATTCATGTTCTACTTTGCTGTCTGTTAATCTCAGGATAACTGATTCAGAGCACCTAAAAAGAAGACTCCACTTATCAACAGTGCATAAAGAGGTGTCGGCCACACTTTTGCATGCAAAGATACCTTTTGTTGGATTGAAACGCAATATTGTGAGTGTCTTACTCATCTTTGACATATTCCTTTAGTATTGACTTTGCTTTCAGCTATTTGTCTTTTCTTTTTCTTCTCCGTGTTTCTTAGTAGGTAGTGAGCTTTAACCCCCGTGTGGCGCTTTTAACTACAAACTCACATTGTGTGTTTCTGTTTCAGTGGTCAACGTTATGCGTCGACCTCGTATCACTGAGCGGTGAGCTGTTCAAGGGATTTTTGACGCTGGATGGCATCACGCTGTTTGCTACCTGCAAAGTCCGGAGAATCTTCACTATAAAAGCGGATCCATCAAGAATGCTAGATGACGGTAAAGCATTTGGTTGCAGGTTCTGAAGTTTTATCGACTAGCACCGAAATGCTGCTCCAAATGTGTTTAATAAAGATACAGTACCTAAGTACTTGCCACTGAAGCAAGCCAGTGGTCTTTGTTCTTGTGAGTTTGTGTGAAATTATGTTTGTGTGTTTGGAGAGATAGAGAGACAAACAGTTGGCTGTTTTTCTGTGGCTGGCTGAGAACTCAGTGGTAGATTTTGTTCAAGGCTGATATGGCTCAGCAGTGATAACAGCTGCACATTACTGGCTGCCTACTGCACACCTACTCTATCCACCAAAAAGAGTGTCTCAGTCAGTTCGTGTTTTTCAGTTGATCAAAGTGTTACTTTTGTGGTGTGATGTTATATATTGTAATAATGTGTTTGGGTTTATTTTATCGCTATTATTAGTGTTGAGATATTTTTTCTCCCCTTTTTTTTTCAATCTAGACATGCTTCTCAGTGGAGCTGATCTCATGGACTTGATCCCACGCAGTTGCCAGTACCCAGCAGATGTGAACCAAGTCATTCAGGTGTTCAACGGGGAAAATGTGCGAAAGGCAGATTTGAGGACTGGTCTTTTTAACTCTGAGTGTGGTGGGTAAGATAAAAAAGAAAAAACAAATCTGAATTATAATTTGATATGTAATTACCACAAAAGAAGGCGTGCACTGTACTTGAAATCATATATGAACTACACGTCGCCTTGTTTGACAAACACAGTTTAAATTGTACAGACAATAGTGTGTGTCCTCGTACTGTGTGCTTCAGGTGTGAGAGTGTTTCCAGCGGTTCGGACTAGGACTCTTTGTTTTTGATATCGGTAGTCTTTTCAGCAACAGTTTGGAGAAAGGACTTTTATCTGGAAGGATAACAGTACCCCCTCTGCACAAAGCCAGGTTTTTTAAGAAAAAGGCTTTATAAGTTAGGTGTGAAGTAATTTTCCTGCAAAACCCGAGTTCAATGCGACTGAGCGCTGTCGGGATAAATTGGAGAGCAGACTCAAAGACAGGCCTTATCGTCAGCATCAGTGCCTGAGTCCACCAACAATGTTGTGGATAAAATCCCTGCAGCCAGATTTAAAAATCTGTGAAAAGCTCTTGACCCCAGAAGAGAGGTGGTATTTACTATAGCACGGTATGTTACAGCATTGCAAATGAATGTAATATTCACGTGGGCAACATAATTGTTGGGCACTTCACATACTTGTGGCCTTTTAGAGAATTTCTTTGATGTGTCACAGCAGGTTTATAGCATGCTTTGTTTTGAGAGTAACTTGTGATCAGAATGATAACTATGTGAATTTATACATCTAGAGTACACAATATGAGCCACGGTCCACCCATGAAGTAACTCATTTACACAGATAAATAGGAAACAGTGCACAAATGGTTACATGTAGAGAAAGTGTTTGCTACAAAGGCACTGTGATGATAATCACTTTGTTTTCCTGGAATGAAATTCCCGCGGTCTTCATTTTTGTGTTCATTTGTGCCTCACCTGTACTCAAGGAGCTGCAATTATCTCCTCATACAAAAAGACATGCACCAGTAATCCACTTCTGTCGCCTTTGTGGCCTTTTTTATCAGCGCGTATTTATTTGTTCTGACAGCTGTCTAAGTCATGTTGAGTCAACCAGCAGTGCCCATAGAAAAGAGCAGTAGCCACGCACGAGAAATATCTTTTCATAATTAGCATCTGCATTATTAGCATAACATTCCTAATCATAATTAAAACGATTGCTATTAAAGTAGGCATCCAATTTTGACTTTGACAGAGTTGCTCGGTGAATGCTGATCCTTCAGTAGCCAAAGTGTCAGAAACTGTTAAAAGTAAGCTGCAGCAGTTTCTATCATGCAACAACAAACAAGCTCTTATTCTCTTGAGCACATAGACAGTAATTTCTCATAAATCAAAGTCTATTCTAAGAATATTTTTCGTTTATGTGCTACCAGACATAGATCTTGTTTTAGTCCTTATTGTTATCCAGTTCTTTTTCAAGTTTCAAAAGAAATATATTGTGCATTCCTGGTGTAATTTTCAATTAATTCAGCCGGCTATATCACACAGGGGCGACATCATCTCTTTCTTTCCTTAAATCCACTAAAGCTTTGTCCGTTTTATATCGTAGTGTGTGTGTGCATGCACGCACGCACGCGTGTGTTTTGTAGAGAGCAAAGTGTTTGCTCCCTGCTCTGATGAGGCTCTACAAGAAAGCGTGTTTGGCTGTTAACATCAGCAGAGGTGGTCCTGATGAGTCCTGGCACAGATACGGCGGGGTCAAGTTGTCGCCATATCACATCTCCCACTGCAGCCCATTATTTTCCCATGATGAAATGGAACAGATTGTTAGATTAAAGAAAAACATCCGCTTTATCAGCTCAGCAATAGAGACAAATTTGTGTTCAATCAGTAATTTTACATCTTGATCAAATGTTTTTACCATTAGATTCCAATTAAAAGGTAAAGCATTAGTAACATTTTAGTATTTTCTTGTTGATTAGCAATATGGTGTAACATGATTAAAAAAGAAACATATTGCAGTATATAATCTACATAAAAGGGTATGTTCAAAAGATTTTTATTCACAGTGAAAAGAAGACTTTAAGGGATCTTTTTAGTTAAAGAGAGCACAGCTCTTTCCTCATCTTAATCACTTGGTCTCTGCCCTTCAAACTGAAATGGTCTCATATATTAGCATAAGAAAAATCCTACAGGAACTAATCAATTCAGATCAATAAGTAATGGGAATGTCTTACTTTTGTGCAGTTCCTGCCACTACCAGATCAACCAGTTATCGGAGAACCAGGCCCCAGGGCATTTTACACATCGCCTCGGGCTCTCGCGCTTCTGGACAACCTCCCCTAACTAGAAGAAAAAGCAAGGTGCGAGTAGATGGAATTGAAAGAAATGTAGTCATTTCTCACACACACACTTGCTCTCTCTCTCTTTTTTTTTTTTAACAAATTAGTAATCTAATGAATCCTGCAAGAAAATACAGCATATCTCTCTGAATGATTTGTATGCCTGCCATAAATTGTACTTACTACAAAACAGAATAAATTGTCTCTGAACTTGTATATTTCTTTTGGTTCTATCCCACAGGGATCCAGTAGAATGAACCAAAAGGTTACTACGGAAAGTCAGAGCATTACAAACCAGAGTGAGAATTTATCACACGGAGAACCTTCCCACATTCTCAATGAGGGTAAATTTGACAGCGTACAGAAAGTGATTTCTATGTTTCCGAATGCCGTCTGTGTCTAAACATACCCTGTTTACCCTGCTTTTTCACCACTAAAAGACTTAGCATTGTTAATTATGTTCATCTGTTTATTTCTATACTATAACACCATACTATAGTATAACTTGTATACTGGCATGGGGGGAGGGAGGCATGTCCTCGACATGTCACATTAAAGAACAGCAGGGTTTAGAAAATGAGGAAAAACAGGAAATGGGAAGAGATACATCCTTAGCTGTGAAAGAATATTTAGAGGTTTCAACAAGAATTTGGTGCTTTTTAAAATTTAAAACAAAAAAAGAAGCCAAAACCTGGTAAAAAAAAATCCCAAAACAAATTTATGTTTTGTAAAAAATCCAAAAAAATATATTATGTTCACTTCCTGTGCTCATGTTTTCTGCGCCAATGCTGGCCAGAATGATGATGGGTTATTAAACGGATACCACAAGCACCACTCCCCACAACGTTTTTTTTTCACATGTGTTTTTTAGCATTTTTCCTTAATTGAATAGCTGACAGCAAAGAAGTAGATAGACCATTGGGTGAGAGAGGGGTGTGATATACAACACACCCGCTGGGTGTAATCAAACCAGGGGCGTTGCATTTATTCGCTGTGACCTTTCAGTTACTGGGCTGATCTGTTATTGTTGAATCCGTGCAGGGCTTGAATAGCACTTCATCTAATTTGCCAACAAAGCAAATAAAGAGTTCATTAGAGTTGAAGCTGGTTCACCTTGAGCTCGCCGATGTGAAGTGAAAACGTTAGACACGGACATAAAAACATCTAATGTCTATTTTCTGAGCTTAAAGAGTAGTCTGTAAAAGTGTTTTCATCATATTTCAAACTAATCATTGGTATAATGAAACAAATTGACACTAATTTTGCCACTGCATTATGCGAAGGAAGAGTGCTAGAGAGCCAGAAGATTTGCCAGCAAATCTAGTTGGCACTGCCTCAGTGACTGTGAATACCTTTTCATTTTAATTGTCAAAGAGTAAAACAGAGTTAGTTTTTGAGGGATTTTAGCTTTTGAGATTGGGATTTTAATATACCTGATTATTTTCCAGTGCATATTTGCCCCAAGACCGTAGATGATTATTTTGTCTTTTCATTTCTTCTAGATACCAGCATCAGTAAATGCATTTCATTTGCACCAACAAACTATCAAAATAAGTGCCCTTGTTCTGCAGAGCATGGTCTCAAGCACCTAATAACAGCTTTTATTGTTGGTAATACACCATTCTTTGAGCATGACTGAATGAAAGGAATGGGATGATTAAAATTCCCTAATTCAGCTGAACATAATGTAGCTGGAAATATTCTCTGCCCTGAATGAATGTAAGAAGCTCTGTTACTGAAATGCCTTCATTAATAAGGATTTTCACGGTGCATAATCAATTCACAGATATGCTTCTGGCGAGCTCTAATAACATTGTTGTTTGACTGTTTTGTGTTATAAAGCTTTTTTAATGTTGAAAGTGCATTGTGTAGGAGCATCTGGCAGTTTACAGCCGCATCCCCCTAAAAGAAGAACAGCTGACAGGAAGGGATCTAAGAAGCTGAGGGACCCCAGTGCTGGAAGGGAAACGCACGCATCATCAGGTAAGTTGTGTGCACCGTATATATTCACCAGATACTGTATTAAGCACCGGGTTGGACCCCTTTTGCCTTCAGAACTGATGTAATTCTTCGTGGCATAGATTCTAACAAGATGCTGAAAGCATTTCTCAGGGATTTTGGTCCATGTTGACATAATAGCAACACGTAGCTGCACATCCGTGATGCAAATATCCTGTTCCTCCGCATCCCAAATGTGCTCTGTTGGATCGAGATCCGATTGGAGCTTTGTGACTTAGTGCATTACCCTGCTGGAAGCAGTCAACACAAGATGGCTACATTGTGGTTAAAAAAGGAATGGATATGGTCAGCAACAATACTCATGTAGTCTGTGGTGTTTAAGCTATGCTCACTTGGTACTGAGGGGCCCAGTGAGCCGAGAAAATATGCCCCACACCATTACACCACCACCATCATTGTGAACCGTTAATACAAGGCATAATGGATCCATGTTTTCTGTAGTTTATACCAAATTCTGACCCTGCCAGAAATCAGGACTCATCATACCAGGCAACAATTTTCCCATCTTCTGCTGTCCAATTTTGGCGAGGCTGTGCAAATTGTAGCTTCCCTGTGTGGTCTTCTGCTGCTGTAGCCCATCTGTGTTAAGGTTCACCAGTTTGTGCGTTCAAAGATATTCTTGTGCATACCTTGGTTGTAAGAGCAGTTACAGTATTTGAGTTACTGTTGCCTTCCTATCAGCTCAAAGCACTATAGCCGTTCTCCTCTGACCTCTGGCATCAGCAAGGCGTTGTCTCACAGAGAACTGCCACTCACCAGATATTTTCTCTTTTCTGCTTCATTCTCTGTAAACCCTAGGGATGGTTGGAAAAATCCCAACAGATCAGCAGATTCTGAAATAGTCAGACCAGCCCATGTCACACCAACAACTATGCTACTTTCAAAGACACTTAAATCACCTTTCTGCCACATTCTGATGCTGAGCTTTGAACTTGTGCAGGCTGCCTTGCCCATGTCTACATGCCTAAATGCACTGAGTTCCTGCCGTGTAATTGGCCGAGTCCATATTTGCATTAACGGATGAACAGGTGTACCTAACACAGTGGCCAGTGATTGCACATTTTCTTTGTGTTCTGGTGGGCTGGGAGTGGGCTATGTTTTAATAGTATCAGGTGTTTAATTATTGTTAACACCTCCTTGAGCTGCTGTACCTCAGCACCACAGAGAGAATAGTGGAAAACAGGGAAAGGTACATCCCTTCATCCAGCAGGCAGGAGAGCAAGCACCAGCCTCTGACCCTAGCAGAAAAGTCAGAACATCTAGCAGTCGATGAGGCTCACAGCAGCTGTAAATGGAGAGCAGGAAGACGTGATCTCAGTGAAAAGTTAACCAAGGTAGCGAGATGGGAACACGAGACAAACCAGAGCGATGCACGCGCCGGGCGATTCTGACGTCTGCTGCTGCGATGATATGATTTTAATAAGCACCTTGTTTATGCTTGAGGAAAACTCTTACTTTTTAAACTGGATTGTTTCAAGTGTTGCATGAATTTTAAAAGATCTCATTCTATATTGGACACATGCTTTTCCCCCCTTTTAAATTTTGCATAACCTGTGTCAAGGCCACTTGTGGGATCCCTCCCCCACAAACTCTCCCCACACTGCTAACCCCCTCCCCACCCCAACACACGCACACACACACACAGACACACACACACACACACACACACCTATACCCACATTGTCCTTGTGAAGTGAGTGCATGTGTTCCGAAAGCTCAATTATGGATGTTTCTCCAGCAGTAAGCTCCTTTGCTGCACCCCTGCCCACAGACTGAAAGCAGTTAGTTCATTAATGGTAATGTGGCGCATTAAATAAAAGTCAGAGGGACATCTCCTGGGCGCAGGGTTTGCCACACAGTGGGCAATTAGAGAAAGTGATTATACTGTCGAGAGATTCAAATGTGCTCACTCATTCAAATTTAGCTGCCCCTTTCTGTGATCTCAGGCTTATCTCGGAGTATAAAGATTCATTGTTTCTTGCATACCCACAGAAACTGATGCAGCCTTCATTAAAAGCTAAAACAAGCTTCTATCAATCAATCTATCCAGCTTACTATATAGATGGATAGATATGGATCTAGCTAGTATAACAGGTGACATTTGATGAGTGACAATTCGCCGTAAGATGGTTTGCTTGCTACTAATTTTGTTTTTGTTTATAATGTTTCACTCTCATTAAGGTATTAGCCTAACAGGGCTGCTAATGGAATGTACAGACATGTCAGTGCAGGATAACTTCATTAATGCCCATTTTCTCAGGTAGTTGAATTGAATTGTAACCTTATTATATTGCTGTAATGATTTTTTTCTCCAAATCAAATTAGAATGACATTAGCTATATAATTACAAAATAAAACAATGATTTATTACTCATTGTAATTAGACTCCGTGTCTAATTGTTCACGTGTTGTGAAAGACTTGACAACATTTTCTTGCAACAGCTATTTTTTCATTGCTTGATCTTATTTTATCATACTTCATTTTAGATGAGTGTCGCACTCCTGCAAAGGAAAGTTCAGCACTCGCCGTCGCAGACTCTCGACTGTGCTCCGTGCAGCAAGGTTTGCCTTCTGACCTGAAGGTCTGGAGCAGCTGGGAGAGTAATGAGGGGTCTGAGCCTCAGCTCACTCTGCAAGAGGAGGTGTTCACTTTCTCATCCCAGCCTCACTCACCCAAACGAGGACAAGGCCAGGGTGACCAGGAGAAGATGGAGATGGGAGATGGTCAGGTTCAGAGCAAGATTGGGAGGCGGTATGATGTCCAGCCCGAAGATGACTTTCTTGGCAGTGAAAGTGATGAGGTATGTTGGGGGAGGGAGACACAAGCACACTGTTCTTTGAGTGCACGCGCACACACACACACACACACACACACACAAAGTGGTCCTGTCCTGCGGGGACATTTAATGATTATCTGTCAAGCAAAGACTGCTTTATATTACATGCACTACTAGTTTGACATGGAGTAGAAATGAAAAACTATGTCTAATTCACCAAGAAATCATTCAAAATGCCCCAAATTTGATTTATTTTTGTTTAATCTGAGTAAGTTTGAAGTACAATTTTTTTTTGGTGAGTAGTGCTTTATATTGCACATTTCATATTACGCATCAAATTTTCACTTGAAAGGTCAGTGTGGTTATTTACCATCAGATCATTTATTAATGGCTGTGAGACTTGTAACAAAAAGAGATGATTTTCTTTATGCTGAGCAAGGAGATTAAACTATGATTACAAAGAACGATCTTCAAAAGAATGCTAATTAGTTTTACTTATTTAAAACTTTATAATAAATCTTATAATTTAGAATTAATGTCCTTGTTGCCATTCTACAGAAGGTGACTCAAATACAGAATACTAAGGCAGGATTAATAAACAAAAGCTGAGCCTTTATTGACTGACAAAATCATACAACGGGTGAGGTAAAACAAAATAGGGCGCATGAAGTAGGAGGAATAAAAGGATGCACAGGCTAAAATATACACAGAGATTCAATTATAAACAAAGCACTGGTAAAATTAGAAGGGCACTCAGTAGAGCATACCTCGCCCACACCAAATTTTCTATGTGCCAATACTGCGCTGCAATAGATACCACCCAGTGCTGTCATACTCTACCAGGTTCAGCTATATATTGGTGTTAGCTGCATGTCATTAGCTTGATTCCTTACTCTACAGGAGTGAACAACGTTTCCTATATGATGGAGCCCGTGGTCATGCTGCACCCTAATTTTTTTTATAGGATTCTGACTCCTCCTCATAAAGTTAGATGCTAGATGTTAAATATGTAACTATTCTCTATCTCACAATGGTAAAGAATCATTTTATAAAATCTTGGATCCAGATTATGATCCAGATCACCATCAAAATGTAACCAATTGTTTCTTGGACGACCCCCGACAACTTTTAATTGTTTCTTTATTGAAATCCTTTCATAATTGTCTGAGTGACCCTCAAATATGTGGGCTAGGGTCAGTTGAACTTGGGGTACAGTACTCATGCTGTCTGTCACTTTTTTTTTTTGCGTAGCACCCACTGCCTCTGAGAAAATTGCTGCATTAAGTAATTGATAAATCTATAAGGCATGTAAGAGCATAGTGTCACCACTCCAAAAAAAAAAAAAAAATTCCAAATTATGCTACAAAATGTGTAAAATTGCAAACCTCATTGTGTTCACAAGAGTGCTTTTCGAAAGCATGTGTGCATGAAATGGAGGGAGCGTGCATTGAGATGCTGAGACACGCTGATGCGTGCTCGGGCCCGGATCATAAAGCACAGTGTGAGCGCAGTCCAGCAGACGGCGGGGGGAGGGACGACAATCGTACTTGTATAAGACAGCTGTGCTTAGTGTGAGTACATCTTAAAAAACACAAAGCCAGAGACTTGCATTCTCTTGTACAGCAGTTTTATAGAAATCCATTATGTTTGCAGCGTTAGCGACAGAAAGTACATCGAGAAAAACAGCTAATGTACGTGAAGAAGTCAAACTATTGACAGTGCATGTTACAATTTTGTATTTTAATCTCAGGGCTTCTCTTAAGGCTTGCAATTATCACTGACATTGTGTATAATGTGCAGATGTACACGCTGGTTATCATATTGGGAAAACAGTAAAACAGATTGGTTTGAAAAAGCGAATCTTTTTATGGTGACCTTTGTAAATTGCATGTATAACCTTTCTTCCATAAAGCTCTATCTAGGCTGGAATTTTTTAAAAAGAATTTGCATGACATATTGGTTCGGAGAATGGTTTTATAACTACTTTCACATCTGCTGAAAGTGTTCAGCCTTTTCAATTTCCTTGGCTGCCAATTTATGGTGTTTGTTAAATAATCTAATAAAGAGCCTATCAGAACACTTTTAAAGAATAAAAAACACCGCGGGGATGTGTTGCCTGAGCCCTGGGTATTGTATAGTTAGTGCAGAATGCTTTTTCTGTTGTTTCTGTTTTTTTTAAAGACCTCAGTACCCTGCTGTCCGAACCAGAACAATGTGTGTGAACACTAGGCTGATTGAAAAAGTACATATAAGGTAAATTGTAAAACTTTTCTTGTTTACTACTTTTTTTTTTTTTAGTTTAGTTTCTTGATCGGTTACCACAGACATGGCTTTGTCTCAGTATTATTGCTCTATCCACCACCATGCTGTGTGGGGTTTGTCTTTGGAGTTTTTAGCAATTGTATTTAACAGATGAGATTGACAACTGCATGCACACACACACACACACACACACAAAAGGAAATTACAACAATGCACATGCTTAAAGATGTCACTTCTTCAAATTAAGACATATAAGGACAGAAATACAGTTTGTGTCAGAGTGAAGCTCTTTTCCTGCATAAAAATGCTACTTTGGGAGATTTATAATAGCACTATAATAAAAGGTTAACAATGGAAAGGAATGGAGACATTTATTTTGTGACTGGCCTCATTGCATATGCATTCGTAAGAGTTTCTCTTTCACAGTAGAGAATTTGGGAAGGGAGAGTATTTAAATGAATCTTACAGCTGTGATTTAGTGAGGTTTTCAGTAGGCAATTTACTGCTGTGCGTGCCATTGTTTCACTCTGGAAAAAAAAGAAAGAAAAGCATCTCTTAACTCATTTGCGCTCGACATAGCTGCCAAAACTCGTACTTGAACAATCACTTAATCGCCGCAGGGGCACAGCTCACTGCCAGCGTTTTGGGTCTGTCCGGTAGGTTGTCCCCAAGTCCTCACCTCCAAAGTTTAGAGCAGCCACATATTTCGTTTTTCTGGTCTGTATTCTTTTGTTCTCTTCCATTACATATTGTGTTTGTTACATAACACTGAAATATCTGTCAAAACAGCTCAGGCTGTTGTTAAACATGTTAGAATAATGCTGCTTAACTCTGGATCTTGCAGAAGCATTCGACTTACAGACTGAGGCTGAGTGTTGCCCACAGCTGATTTTTTTTTCCCCCCTTCAGTAAATACCGGCAATATCACGCAGCATTCAGAAAACAAGGGGTGTGTGCTTTTATACACGTGGCACAGCAGTAACTTTATTGGATCGCTTTGAATCTGATGGTAAATGATGTCCTGCATTCTGCACATCTACACAGCTGTTACACACAGATTACATGGTTTTGCCCTCCATCAGATGTGTCAGGATTCATCCAAAGAGCGTATGCCTTGATCTACCAAGTGCCCCTCAGTGTCTGACTAAAGATTTCACCATTGCATCAGAACATATCGATTTTCCCTCTGCGGCCTCTCCCTGCTCTGAATTACCATGAGAAAGGCACATATATAAAACCCAGACATATGCTTTAATGTTTCCGTCACACGACACATTCCACGCTGCGCCTCTGTTGTTTTTTTATGTACAGCCCCTCAATTTGGGCTGTTCTTGTTATGTGGTGATTACTGGGATGATCTGACTGTGTTTATATTGGACCACTGTTAGTGGATCGTCCTCAAAACGTTCCCATTCCATCTGCTTTTTCTATCCCAATTACAGCATCGTACTAATTTGCCCTGCTTTGAACAACTTAACCATAATCAGTTGCTTTCACTCAACTGAAAGCAGTTTAAAACCAGCATCAGCAAGAACTTTGGTGCTTCCGCGCTCCCCACCGACAGCCTTTTGTTTTCTGGTCACTAACTATTATTCCTCATAATTAAAAAGCAGCTGTGATTGCAAAGGAAACCGCAGCCACAATTCTGTCAACAGTAAGAGAGACGCATACCTGTTTAAAGCATTGTTATATTACATTTCAGTGTTTTCGTAATGCTGTCAGCCTGTCAGCAATGAGAATGCATATGTGGCATGACTAATCACTTCTGCAGATAAACAAAAAGGCTGTTTTTATATGTTTTTAAGGTTTGAGGTATCAGTATCACTATAACTGAAACAATATCATGGCAGTAATGGAGATAATTATTCTTTTTCTATGTGTTTGTGCAGTTATGTTTGCAGATTGCTGTGCCACCTCCATGCATTTGCATTTTGAGTTCAGTTAAAAAGACATGCAATATACAAATTTATGGAAAAATTTGTCTGACAGTATTTATGCTGTTGTTTTAGCTTTTCACATTTTCAAGAGATATGTACAAATAAACATTATGCAAGATTAAACAAATAAATATAATCCGATCCTTTACAATTCACTCCTGCATGTAATGTAGACTTTGTTTCTATCTAGCTAGCTAGATAAGGTTTATTTGTCACATGCACAATTATACATAGTACGATGTGTGTAACTGTTCATTGTGGTTTGAAAACATGGCACAGGAAATGCTGATGTTTGGGTTTTGAAAGCACTGAAAATCGATGCCATGCAAACACGTATTTGTGAAGAAATGTGTGTTATTTATGTCACTACATAACTGGGCTTCAGTATTGTCTGGTCTGTGCATTTAATCAGTTGTTAGTTGGTTGCTACGCAACATACTATGCATAATTCAGGTTAATTAAAAATATGTTATTGCTGGAAAATTAAAACAATACAATGCTTTAATAATGTGGTATAGATGCATAAATGCTTCAGATGGGTCATTTTAGCCCGTAGGTAGGTGGTTGCTAGGCAACACCTTGACATCAATATATGATATGATAATATATGATATAGATAATAACCTTCAGGTGCCTAAAACATAACTGTGTGCTGAGTTTGTTTGCTTAACTCCTAATTGTGTAGGAAGAGTTTGCAGACAGAGATTTTGTCTGGTGTAGTGAGCTGTGTTTGCAGATTCAAATACCAACATTCACCATAATAAGATTTACTCAGTTGTCATCATGTAGTGAGTTACATCAGCAAGCTTGAAAACTATACAAGTCATGCATAAGTTGTTTTACCTGCTGTTTTGTGTGGTGCAGGTATTATGGTATATTATTATTATTATTGTGTGTGTGCGCGCGTGTGTGTGTTCAGCCAAATAAGAATTATGCTCTAAAAACATTAAAGTTCAGTAGAATATAGTGTTCTCTTGCACTAACAAAAACATAAGTGAAAGAAGAATAATCGATTCTGTATAGATTTGGACAAAGATTCGGTTTCAGCAGATAATATTGATGTAATGGAATAATAAGATTTGCATATAAAAACCTGGTTTTGATTTATTTATGTCAGGTTGTTCATTTCTCAACTTGGAGCAATATCATCTTTCAAGGTGTTGCGTCAGCTTCATACAATTCTATTGAGCAAGCATTTGCTCTTAAACATAGAGAAATATTAAAAAGAAAACAAAGTAATGAACTTTGAATGTATAAACTACTTTGAAATATATTAAAAGAAATTTTGTGATATTTTCAGGGAAATGCAGTTACTTTAATGCAATACCTGAAACAATGGACCATGCATTAGTTCATTAAAATGCATTCACCCTCACAGGAGCACCCATGCCAGGATTTTCAGTAATACATGTTTATTGTTTTTTCACCTGCACATATGAAAATGATAAAGAATGGAAAAATAAGGGAAAACAAATAACATATAGAGCCGGTAAGCTACAAACCTCAAGGGGCTTTTGATAACCTTTCACCCCACAACAAAGCTCACAGATGAAAGAAAACACCTAAAAAACAGACAGAATAAGGAAAAAATATTGATCTCAAAGGCCCAAGGAAAGCTTCAAGCTTTTAAATTCATGAGAAACAAAGTCTACATTATGAACAAAGAAATGTTTTTGTGATAGCAATCTGGTTGTAAGTACCCCACAACTGTGATTCTCTGTTTTGTATGAGGAACTGGCAACGGCTGATGTGAAAAGTGGGAGGATAGTAAACAGCTTCTTCTGTTTTAAATGCTTAATCTTTAAATTCTGCTAGCAGGAGGGTTTATTAAAAATAAATTTCATACATCTATTCATCAGGTTAAGGTGCTAAATCCAGCAATTCTTGTTGGTTTCAGTTTTTAACCAGTAGTGCAAGATAACATGTTCTAACTTATTTACACGTTTACGATATGAAACAGTTAAGCTGAACAGTAGCTTTATGGATGATGGTTACTGTTGCCACCTTGTTCCACAATAGCTGCGATGGGTTCTGATGGCAATTTATGAAAGAAGAACTTTATTCTCTGGCCACACACACACACACACACACACACACACACACAAACCTTATGCATGTTCTAAAAGCTAAATACACATCCAAACATCTGGGGAATCTGGTTAGCTTTTTATATTAATTTTGTCTGCTTTCACTCACTTTGGTTTACACATCCCACAGTTTTATTTCCATCCATCCATTTTCTACTGCTTATCCAGTTCGGGGATGCAGGTGGGTGGGGGGGTGGGGGGGGGCTGGAACCTATCCCAGCTGTCACAGGGCAAAAGGCAGGGTACACCCTGGACATGTCACCAGTCTGCTGCTTCACCAATTAACCTAACCTAACCCTAAGCATGACTTTGAACTGTGCGAGGAAACCAGAGAGAAAGATGGGGGGAAAACATGCAAACACCACACAGAAGGGCCCCAGCTAGCCAGTGGATTTGAACCTAAGACCTTGTTGGAAGGCAGCACTGCTAACCACTGCACCACTCAGTTTAATTTAAAAAAATGTTGCTGATATGAATACAGTTTGCAATTTCAGGGAATTGTAAAGGCTCGGGTCTCTTTTAAGAATATAGAGTTAAATGTGTGATTCGCAGATCGTTTCGTGTCGGGTATCCCCTTTAATGTTGTGTGTAGTGCTTGCATATGCAGTATCTTATACAATCTTTTTGGTAGGGAGAAGGTTTGAAACTACAGTTCTGACTTGCAACTCTACATCTGAAGGTGTGAGAGATTTGCAGATGAGAAGAAAATGCTATTAGAATGTGAGAATGTGGGGTTAATTTAAAGCTGAACCACCAAAAGAGAGCACAAGAAAAAGATTACTAATATCTGAAACAGTCTAGCGATAGGTCATAACTAATCATCTACAATGGGTATAATTTGTTTTTTTTCCATGGTGTCTTTGTATTTCTTTCAGGATAACAACTGCACCATGTTCCAGCATCAGAAAACGAGTGTGCTCAATCTTACATCTCCCAGAACTCTTGATCCGACTTTGAGCGGGCATCTTGAAGGTCGCCCTGGATCTCCTAATGTGAACCTAACACCTCCACTTAACACTGGTATGCAGCCTCATTCCAGTGGGAAAGCTGCACATGGGCTGTTGCCCACACGGTGCTTCTCACCTAACGGACAGGAACAGAAGTGCGGTCCGAGGGTGTTCGAGAAAGTGAACCGGGTTCTTGATGTGAACGGCAGCATATCAGTTTGCAGGAGACTCCTGCAAGAGGTCAAACTGGATGATTCAAAACAGCTCAAGGTAGGGGTTACAATTTTAACAACCATCAGCTCTCACCCAGAATTATGACTCTCTGCGAGTAATTTTTTGCTATAAGTGTAGCTGAATAGTGCTGCAAGTTATTGCTCAAAAAGACATTGCTGATTTAGATCACCTCTTATTGTGTCAACACCCAGGAAAGTATGCTCGTTAAGATGTCACACTTACCAACGAAGCCACACTTGAAATATCCACACATGAAATATCTTACTTATTTGCAGTGAAATGCCAAAGTTAGAGTTGTTTTATTCATATATTTTTACATTTACTTTAAGACCATTAATTTAGATATTTTTAATTAAATTATTTGCTGAAATCAAGCGGGGTGAGGGGATGCCCATAGTTCAAAATCAGAGAATTAAAATTGCAGCTTTACTGAGCTTTTAGACTCATTCAAGCACAGTTTTTGGTTTCATGCCCTGTAAATTTGCTGTCTTATTGTCTGAGCCTGAGTCTGAGTCACTCTCAACAATCCCTGTAGGCAACAGTTTCCACTAAAAAAGCTTTGATGAGTCCACTGCACACTATTTGTCTAGCACCAAGCATCAGAAACACAAAGTTATCAAGTGGTAAGAAAAAAAAAAAAGTTGAACACCGAGCAGGCTAGTTCAAAGAGCCAGATATGTTTGTCTGAAGTTGGTGGAAGACGACATCGGAATAAAAATGAGAGCTAATGTTTATATGTTTTACCCCCTTGAAAATTGATTAATGCAGCATGGTTTAATGAAAATTATTTTGATTAAATTCCATCTTCGGTAGATGGGTTAACTCAATTCTTTTGGTATGCAGTCACAAAGGTGCTGAGCTCTAACTGTGATGTGCAAGTGGGTTTTGGAGTCCTTGTGGCAAATGTGCAGCTTATTAAAAACTTTGATGTTCATACACCCAGCTGTCTCTCTTTACTCATAGTAATGTGTGATCACTGCTGATTTGGACAGCTAAAGAGTGCTGGGGAAAAGGTTTGTCGGATCAGACTATGGTCTGTTACAAATTGAGGCAGGCCCCAGCACCAGTTGAAACGATCCAGGATCAGAGGATAGTCAACTGAAGCGATCACAAGGCCTGAAGGGAGATCTGTCACTTGACGGTTGCTTTCTGCGTTTACACAACTCGCTACTGAGTGATATCCTAGCTTCCTTCATCAGTGTTGCTCCTGACTGCTGATTTGTGCCAACTCGAGCAAGCAACATGCAGTGAAGGCTTTGACTGAAAGATTGTCTGATGAATATGACAAGGAGTTTGTTTGCCTCCCTGCAGCCCTGGTTTATTGACTGCTATTGATTCGTCACCAGGGTATCACAAGTCTTCCTTGCACTTTGTCAGAAAAATCATGTTACCATAGTAGTCTACTAAATCAATAGATCCACAGTTAAAAGACATTTCCTCAGTGGGTCAAAACAATGGCGTATGTCCAGAATTGCCTTGAGCTCTGTCTGGGACTGAAGCTTGATGTTAAGACTTTCTCTACTTTGTTTGGCTGCACAAACCATATCAGTGGATATATCAGACTGTGACAGAGTGCAAACTATTGTATTATAGATTGCACCCAAAAAGTTAACGTCTGTTTTATTGGTGATAAATCTGAAGGAAGAAGACAAAGATGAGACACTGCAGCCTGTTGATTCCAGTCATTGTGACTTAGATCTGCTCAGCATTCTGCATACGCAAGATGATGAGGAGCTCCGAATGCTGGCAAGCTTAAGAAGAGAGCAGGAGGAAGATGAATGTAAGGCCTCGGGCCTCAGCGCATCTCAGATCCACCGGTGTAATATCAGCATAAGCAGTGATGACGCCTCTACGTGGACCCACATCTCTCTGGTCTGTACTGTCATGCTTTGCTACTCTTCATCTTTTATTGACTCTTCACTGACGAGCAGAACATGTGCAGCTAATCTACCACTTACATCATTAGCAGGTTGTTCCTCTTTCTGTCTCCTGTCTCGAATATTTTTGTTTGACCCGGGTTGATCCTCATTCTTGCTGATTTCCATCTCGAGCCCCAACTTACACTCGCAGTGAAGTACTAATGCACCTCTTTCACCAGTTACGTTTTTGCATTATAAAAGGTTATTGAAATAGAAACACATTAATTGGCCTCTTCCAGTTTTTAAATATACACTGCCGCCATATCCACAGGTCCCTCAGTGACTAAAAATTATTTAGGTCATTTGAAAATTTCCCCAGAGATCTTTTTAGAATTCAAAGATGGTGCAGTTTTCTCTTGGCTATTGAAGGTCATTTAGATCTATGGTCCATTAACAAAAGTACGTTTCACTTATGGAGAGATAACACTATCATGCCTGGCTCTGCTGAGCCCACTGCAGGAACCCCCGGTGAATAAAATCATTACAAATTCTTGAGTTATAGGCCTGTTACCATTTCTGTATTTGCAGGTATCCATTAATGTCCTAAGATTTAAGGACACAATGAATAGTGCTATTACCTCAGGGATTACCATCTCATTGTTCCTTTTGAGGACACCATTATATGGCCACCAATAAAGACATATATCTTTAGACCCCACTTTAGGATTTACATTTTACTATATCATGCCCTGAAGTGATGTTTCTTTTTTTTTTAATTAGCTGTTGTGTTTGTAATTGTAATGTATGGCAACAGCACCACCAACAGTATTTCAGGAAAACACTTGCCAATAAAGAGAAAATGAGAAAGATAAAGAAAGATACCACACGTTAAATAGACTGCACGTGAAGCAAATAGAGATGCAGCTTTTTTTAGTAAATGTAACATCTAAAACTTCCATCAAAAGGATATAATGCATTTCTGTGAAAAGACACTTAAGTGATTACAGGACCTAAGAAGTCGCTGCCTGGGGCTGGGACTCCTTCTGTGGTAATGATAATCCATCTCTGCACCCTGGATGCCGTGATTCAAGTGGTTCCCACTGCTGTGATTTATGGCAGTCCACACAGAACTTAACCTCCAAGCAGATGTGTTCTAAGCTTCCATTACTATGTTGGAAACAAACAAATGAACCAAAAAGATTATATAATATACTATCATTATTTAATTTTATTTAAACGGGTTAGCCCACTGAGATCAAGATCCCTTTTTCAAGTACAAAAGATGAATATGGATTAAGAGCAGAGAGGCTGCATCATACATGTTCACATTGAAGAAAAGCACATGCAAGAATATTGGCAGATACACAATTACAGCCATTTCAAATGTTACAAAGAAGAGTTGAATTTGATATTTTTGTAGCACATTCCTGCTTGTAGGCAGCACAGTATTTATTTTTTAGCAGTACAGCTGTTAGAATGCCCTGCTACCTGACATTGTAAGTACAGTATTTAAATTTAAGCTGGGAACCAGGCAATCTTTGCAGAAGAGCCTTGTAAATAAACAACTTACAGTGCTCCTCTTTTCTGTTAGCTAAGGATGACTATCCCACAAAGAATAACCTGCGATGAATCACAACACACTGTGATACAGAGAATCAAGAGACTTTAAGATGGGTGAGCAAGCAGTCATATGAACAGCTGTACAGTAATCTTGCAAAACAGGAGCTGTCTCTATGCAAAAAAAAAAAAGTACAATGTTTGCCTTTA
>VOQJ01030677.1:50167-65832 GCA_015052665.1 Apistogramma diplotaenia
AAAAAAAAAAAAAAAAAAAAAAAAAAAAAAAATATATTGAAAAATAAAAAAAAAAAAAAAAAAAAAAAAAAAAAAAAAGGAATAAACACCAGAGGTCGATCAAGTAAAGCTAAAGAAATTTGGCAAGCTTTCTCAGACATCTGAAAATGTCCTTTGACATGTGTTGAGAAGAACAGATTGTCATTATGTAGCAGTGAAAAGAGAATGACTTTTTTTCCCACTCACACTCAATAAGTTTAATGGGATTTGTCGTAGTCAAGGCAAGATGAAGTAAAATGTTTTGTATAACCGTCATTTGTGTGTGCGCGTGTGTGTGTGTGTGTGTGTGTTTTTTTCTTCTAATGTTCCTTGAAGGGGAAAATAGCTCAGAGTAAAGGCTTGAGTCAAACACCTCTTGGAACAGATTCAGTGTGTTGATTTAGAGGACAAGGTGAAAGAGTCTCAAAAAATACAGCTCAAATACTTTTAATTTAACAGATTAACACTGGAAGGATATTACTGTCCTCTCCAACCTCCCTGAATATCATTATTTAAAACTAGCTTTCAAGTGTTTCATATGCATCTGTGGCAGTGTATGAATAGATCCGGTTCACCTTGGAGGATTCTGGAGACATCACATAGGCCCCACTGCTGGCAGATATGGAGCCGTGTCCCTGCACATCTCCCACTTCTTTGCGGGTACACACAACCATGTGGTCTGTTACACAACCATGTTGTAGGTTACAAAAGAAGACAAAGGCGTTGCATCACAGTTTCACTACTGAAATTACGCAACCTCCATCTCTCCAACACGTTCCGTTTGTTGATGAAAAGCAAGGTAGCATGCTTGTGGACATGTGTAGCCTTCCCTGTGTTTAAATATTGGTATTTGTGTTACCGCGTCACATCGATTTAATTGATTATTAAACGCGTTCATCCAGTCGACCGGCGAATTTCTAGTTAAGTGCTGCTGTTTGATTGAATAACCACTGAAATTAATACTACTGTTCACAAACACACACGTCTCTGCAGCATCCACAGCTGTAGTCCTGAAATGAGACTTCGAAGTAAGCCTCGATTTACATACTGAATAGCAGCTGCACAGGATTTGTCGTTGTTTTCTTTCATTTCTTTTAGGCACTGCATCCTGAGACACCCTTACAGAGAATTCTATCATGGTGTTTTTTGAGCGTCCTGGCACCACTGCAAGGCTTTCTTGCTGTTGAGAGCTACAGCTTCCCTGACAGCTAAAATGCCCCGATTGCTGTGCTTAATGTTGCCAGGGCTTTTCTGGCATTTTAACATGCTTCTTTGCACGTAATAATTGTGTCTGCCTTCGGCTAGAATGCTAAAGTTGAAACAGCAAATAAGGCTGTCAGTGAGACTTTGACTAGAAATACAGTTGTACATTAAACACCATTGTGAACTTTTGTTACCAGGGTGTCAGACAAACAAAGTTGCCTTGATACTGTTTCTTTTCGAGATATTTAGAAAGCTCATTTTCAGTGCGCTCAACCACTGTGCAAACGCAGTGTGCTTTCTCTAATTAAATAAAACCAATTTATTCCCTTTATCTCTGGTCTATATATGGAGTATAATGACTTGAAAATCTAAGAGTTTAATCACTCTTGCCAAGTCCCACTTAACAATTTGAAGTTCAATTTACAGTTCGGTAGCAGAGGCTTTTGTCCTTGAAAATTGCTTTCATTAACTTTAGTACAATGTTCCTGCCTATCACGCAGTCAAATGGGTGTTGGAAAGAAGAGGCGAATGCTTTTGTTAGAAAGAAAAATCAGAGCCTCAACAGAGATAATGTAGTTTATCATTTAAAGACATGAAGGAAATGAAACGAATGTACACTTAAATGCATAGGAAGATCAGATAAAAAGGAAACCTTCTTTCTTTAGGTTTAATGTATCATACCACTTTTTTTCTTTTGCTATCAGAAGACTGCATCGCTAAAGACGATTGCTCATAGGTAACAGTAATATTTTCATATAAAGATTTCCCATTAAAACTATATGGATACAAGTGTAGGGCCAGTGAAAATGCTGTTAAAGTATTAACATATAAAGTAGTATTTTAAGTACACCATATTGTAAAGGATCACACTATACATACATGCATGAATAGTTTGCCTGCTTCGGTAATATACTTTGTTTTGGGAAAAGGACACATTATTAATCACTGCACTTGATGATGCTGAGACAGGCTTGGCTTAGCAGAGAATATTGTGACTATTGTGCATAAGACGATTATACTGTAATTCCTCATTAAATATGCTATGATGTGCTTCTCTTGAGAGGTTTTGTCCAAAGGCAAAAGATGTTAATGCATAATTGCACAACTGATGTATAGCCAAAAATGATTATGAATGCTGTTTAACAAATGAATGTTGCATTGCCCCAAAGTAAAAGAATTCATCTTGTGATATTTTCTCCTCTGGCTGTAATCTGTTACGCCATGCTAAAAGAACACTGTTTTCATTTAGTGGAAAATGACTGATGTATAGTTGTAGCCCGAGTACATCGCAGACAGGGAGGATAAACTCATTTAGAGAGAAATGAAGTCATGCTCTCGCAGAAACAGGCAAGGTTAAGACCCCGACTCCGTGCCCGAATGTGGACACTTGGAAGTCACAGCTTGAGTCAAAATCTAATAAGTGATCCTTCAAGTAAAACTGTGGGGCTGCAGGAGAAGTGGCTCAAGGACAATGGGAGCTTAGATGGGCTTCTGAGAGCACATGATGATGGGACTTCATTGTTAAAATGTCATAGAGTAGGTTGGTAAGTGTAATGGTATGTGTTGTCATGTCCGTCTGCCTTTATGGTCTTTCCCCCAGGGAATGGATGGACGTGCTCAGCCCTCCTATTATGCCTCCCAGCCTGCAGAGAAGGTCAGGCAACACATGGAACAATGGGGGAAGTGTAGTCAGAGGTACAGAAACCTTCATATTAGTCCTTTTGCCTGCAGACTGCCTTTTTGTATGTGAATGTCGGGAAGACAGAAAACAATCCAGTTGCTTTAACATTAACACTAATGGAAACATTCACCGGTGTCAGAGCTTAGAGAAATGTTTCCACCACAGACTGCGCACAACGTGGTGGGAGAGCAGGTGAAACTGTATCCTATTACAGGTAAAAAAATAAATAATAATAATAAAAAATAAGACTGAAGGTCTCTGTCCTCCACATTATGCCAAAGGTCACAAGAGACAGGCTCATTACAGGTCCGTACCCCCTAGACACATTGACAAGGTTAATTGATGAAACCTTTCCGGTTTACAACATAATTTTTAAAGCTCTTACACAATGTGTCTTATAATTAGTTTTCATTATTGTTGCCCGAGTTCTGATAAGATAAAATGTTCGTCCCGGAGCATTCCATAACCTTTTTAGTGTTTAACTGCCCGTCAATTTAACAGCTAAATTCTCGTGCTTTAAAGTCGTGGGGATTACAGGGAATCTCTTTACGGCTTCATAATGCGGTACCGGGCCCGGGTGTCTCGGGTCTTGATTGATGAAGAAAAAAATGGCAGCGGCAGAAAACTTTTAAATCCACCTGAGTCTGAAGGTCACCTCACCATCCAGACTTCTCATTTTATTCCAGTAACAGCTGACAGAGTCGGCCCTTATTCATAATATCTGACGTGGCTCTCCCACCGTGCGTAAAAACATTAAGTCTCACATTTATACGTTTTATTTGCTCGGATTCCATTATGAAACACTGCTGCACTGTTACTCGCATACGTTTTTGAACACTCGCATCCTGAATGGTTTTTGGCTTTGTTGCAGGAGGAGATGAGTCAGTGAATGAAGAGGAGAGTGAGGATGAATATCTCAATCTGCTCTATGATCCTTGCCTGAACTGCTATTTTGATCCAAAGACAGGAAAGTACTATGAACTGGCATGACTTGAAGTCAATTAGAGTCAAAAATAATGAAATCGAATTGACAGTGAATGAATGGCTTCAGGATTTATTAGCTGAGCTTATTGATCAGTATTGAATTCCCAATTCAGAAAAATTGCTTCTGTCTATTCGTTTGTTTTTGGAAGCTAACAGGAGCTTTGTGTCACCATATGCAGTGTCTTGTTCGCCTGTAAGGGACTGGAAAAGTAATACAGATACTTGCTTTTTGAAAGTTCTTGCTTATTCATCTGCACATGTGATGCTAATAAGAGTCTTTTCATGAGTCTTGGCTGACAAATTCTTATCAGCCCTTCTGAAAGAACATCCTGGAGCTGCTTTTTTTTACAAAAAATCTCTGATATTTCAATTTTACATGTTGCAGTACTGATAATTTATGTTCCCTTTTAGAGTCATTGTATGCCAGAAAGTCTTAAAACCGTGTTGTATGTATATGTAATGTGAATTAAATTAAATTTGAAATAGCACTGGTTCAAATTTCTTGTGTTTATCTGGATTTGAAATGAGTAGTTTGACAGAACTGGGACATGGTTAAAGGAAGATGGTTGTTTTTTTTAAATATACTGAATGCATGTGAAATCTTTCAAATTAGGATCTGCAACTGTAACTCGGAGTACAACAGGCAGGCTGCTCATGAGGCTGGCAAGACTTTTCGTCAGTCTCGCCAAATCACTCATCACACCTGATGAGCGCCTGATACCAGCTTGAATCATTATTTTCAGCCTGATATAAGCTGTTGCTTAAGCATGAAGGGGAGGGAAATGGGATGAAAGAAAGGAAAAATAACATTTGTTAATCACATCCTGGAAGTGCCTTTTTTTTTTTTTTTTATTTGACAAAATTCAGAAAACAATAGCCAAGTGACAAATGTTCAATTTCACAATGTATTGTTTCCAATTAACAGTTACAACCTGCCAAAACAAGACCTTGGACAGGGGGAATAAAAATCAACGATTTTGAATTTTAATGTGCTTATGACTCATAAAATTAGTGCCGGGAACTGTGTAAGAGCCTTGAAAAGGCATTGAATGTTACATAAGGAGCAGGCTTGGTGTCAGGGGGTTGTATAGTACAGGACCTGGTGCAGAAATGAATGCCTGATCAAAAGTTACACCCAAAACTGATTTCATATCCAAAGTAATGAAACACAGAAGTCACCTTTTAGAAGTTATGTGCAGCAGAAACCACGGGTCTGAAAATACGTTTTAAATGTGCCGTCATAAGGTCACGTGACGCATAACTTTATGTCACGTGGTGTGTTTTAACGGGGGCGTGGAAACAGGTGAAAAAGCAGAACCAGGAAGTCAACAGCTGCAGCGTTTAGTTCTTCCTGTTTATATTTGGACCAAAATGAGCGCTTAAGTGATTTTAATTCGATTCGCTTCACATCGGCTTTTTACGGGCTGTAATGTGCTTCGCTCGAGGCTCCATAATGACCGTAAGTTAACTGGGCTTTGACGGTAACAAGGATGTCTGATCAACAGGTATGTAAACACGTATAAGTAATGAGATCCGTTAAACTCGAGCTAAAAGTTAAATTAGTTTGCAAACATAGCCCCTAATTGACGTCGATGCAGACATTTTTACGTGTAGTGGCGTGGACTGATTTAGATTTAGATGGAGATTAACTTCTCTGGTCTCAGCTTGTTGACGGCTAGTTAAATAGCCTGAAGCAGTTCTTGGAAGTCTGAACTGAAGCCCGAGCGGATCTGTGATGGAAACTGATGCATTCTGGAAGAACAGGCCTCCGTTTCTAAAAGCATATTTATAGCCTTCTGAATCCAGTCGATATTATTGTGCCTCGTCATCTTTTTATTGCACACGTTGATGTTTTGCAGATTTATATGGAATTATACAGATGGCCAAGTTCCCTTTACTTACAGGGTTAAAGGGTGTGCTTTTTATCTTCCTGTTTACTATGTCTGTTGGTAGAAATACATGCATATATAATTATTAATTTGTTGCAATGTAATACCTATACTAAAACTTTATTAGGTGCACCTTGCCAGTGCTGGGTTTAACCCCATTTTTGCCTTAAGAACTGCCTTAATTCTTCATGGCATAGATTCAACAAGGTGCTGGAATCATTCCTCAGAGATTTTGCTCCATGTTGACATGATGGCGTCACACAGTTGCTGCAGATTTGTCCACTGCACATCCCAAAGGTACTCGATTGGATTGAGATCTGGTGAGTGGGTGAAGCCATTTGAGTACAGTTAGCTTTGCTGTCGTGAGTTTAGGATGATTTGAGCTTGTTGGCATGGTGCACTATTGTGCTGGAAGCAGCCATCAGACGATGGGTGCACTGTGGCCATAAAGGGCTGGACGTGGTCAGCAGCAATGCTCGGGTCTGGTGTTTAAATGATGCTCAGTTGGCATTAAGGGCCCAAAGTTTGCCAAGAAACATCCCCCATGCTATTACATCACTGCTACTAGCCTGAACTGCTGATAGAAGCAGGATGGAGCCATGCTCTCATATTCCATCCATCTTATTCTGCTTATCTAGTTTGGGGTCGCGGGAGGGCTGGAGCCCAGCTGCCATGGGGCGAGAGGTGGGGTATACCCTGGACAGTTTGCCAGTCTGTCACAGGGCTAACAGAGAGAGACGGATAGCCATTCACATTCACACCTACGCCCGACAAATTAACCTAACCCCATTAAGCCACAGGGAGAACTCCACACAGAAAGACCCCGAGCAGATGGTGGATTCAAACCCAAGACCTTCTTGCTGTGGGGTAACAGTGCTAACCGCCACGCTGCTGACATTTACATCAAATCCTGATCTGAATGTTGCAGCCAGAATTGAGAGTCAGCAGGCTGGGCAGTGTTTTTGCATCTTCTTTGTCCAGGTTCGGTAAGCCTGTTGCCTCGGTTTCCTGTTCGTAGCTGGCAGGAATGGCACCTTTCTCTTCTGCATACCTCGGTTGTAGCTCAAAGCATTCTCGGCCATTCTCCTCTGACCTCTGGCGTCAGTGAGGCATTCTCCCAGAGAACGGCCACTCACTGGGTATTTTCTCTTTTTCAGACCTTTCTCTGTGAATCATAGAGATTGTAGTTTGGGAAAACCCCAGTCAATTAGCCCACCTAGCAACCGTGCCACACCACCTTCCATCATACTGATGCTCAGTTTAAAATCCAGTGGGCCATCTTGCCCGTGACTGCATGCCTAAATGGACTGAGTTGCTATCATGTGACTGGCGTTAACGTGCGGTTGAACAGGTGCACCTAACAAAGAGTACGATAAAGAAAAAGCCATTAAATTTCAAATCAACAAAAAAAAGAGTGGACAGTGATATTTTTCAAATAATGTGCAGGTCGCGCGATCGGAAACAAAGTCAGGAGTATCGAAGTATATTTCGTCACCGTCAGACCTCGTCGCTCGTCGGTTGTTTGTGATATTTGACGCCACCAAACGTTTCTGAGAAATTGCTCACATTCACTGTTACATTTTGGCCACGCTCCATTTGAATTATTGCTACAAAGATTAATGTTGTCACACTTTGTTTCAAATCATCGAATGCACTGCCCTGACTTAACGATATCATAGCGATCCGCTGAACGATGTGACGAACATGTCATCCGGATTGCATCAGTTTCTGCTCTTGGCCAGAGTCTTGCAGCTGCTGCTGAGCTTTTGGGATGTACCCCACCACTATGATTTATAATGCACCGCTGTTCAGCTGTCATATCTCCTGCTGTATTTCCTTTTTATCTTTGCCACACTTCATGAACTGAGCTGTTAGGTTTATGGGCTCTTTAACTACCCCACTGTTAGATCTTATTGGATTCATTTGTCTTTTTAGGCCGGGTTAAGGCTTCACCCTGGGATTATTGCATCAGTGATCTTGGTGTCTCTGGCAGCAGTAGCTGCTGCTGTATTGATCATCCGAAAATACTGCTTCCCAGTCAAGTAATGAAAATTTATTAATGAGCCTTAACGTGTTTATTTTAAACACTTAGAATGCAGTAAAAACAACTCACCCTGCTTTGCCGCATAACTTTCTTATCAGCGAGGCGACTTACAGATACTCGGTGCTGAGGCTGATGGAGGAGCAGCATTCGGAGGCGACTGAGGAGGATGGTGACAGGAGGTCGCGCACAGTGGGAGAGGACTCAGACGAGGTCAGCGCATCGTAGCTTCTCTGATTGTAGCTTTCGCTGTCATCTCTCCCCCAGTATAAGTCAGCGCCACTGTATCCTTCATAATCACATCACAAGTCAATTTCAACTTCCTTTTCTCTTCTGTTACAGGATCTTTTGGAATAAATCTCCTGCCAGGAAGCTGCTGGACTGACCGAAATGGACTTTATTGTATAAACTGTGTGGTGCAGCAATGAAACGGAGGATTATTTTTAAAGTGGAAAATAAAAAACGAGCCATGGATGCGGATGTTAGCAAATGAATTGTATTGTTACAGTAGTCCAAAACCAAAAATATGTACAATATCTGTTACAATAAGAGAAGAACGACCTATTAAATATTTGCTGTTTTAGCTCAAACAGTAATATAGGAAAAATCCTGAGGCTGAATTATTGATTTTGAGGTTTCTGTTCACGCAGCTTAAACTCTCATCTCAGAGCAAAACTCTTCAATGACCTTAATTTGAATCATCACTGGCACTTTTTTTTGTTTTTTGTGCCCATATGACATTTGATGTCTTTGACTACACCCTCTGATGGGTGGAGGATGTACCTGCAGGCACATCTCAGGGCTTTAAAAGGATGCTCCCTTTTTTCGGGACCAAAGCCATTTAATCCTTATTTCCCACGATCAGTATTCTGCTGCAATCAAACAAACAACAAAAACACTCAGTGCTAGTCGCGGCAGATAAGAGTCATAATGAATTGTCAACAGAATTGAACGGGTCGTCGTGTGATATGGCCAGTATATTAAAGCAGCAATTTATGCAGCGTTTTTTAAAATGATTCTTTCTCTTATTTTGGAAAGTCTGATTACTGCTGAGGTATCTGCACATCTTTGTGCTGCGTTTATTTTGTTGTTTTTCTGCTCTGAAACCTGTGCACTTGATAAGACTGGCAGGTATGTGATTAGGAAGCTAATGCTGCTGATCACACGTGGAGTCAACGCACCACTATTTCCACTATTTAACTTGGAAATAATGTAGGTTTTTCTTTTTTATTATTATTATGCCCAAAACATGGAAAAGGCGAGTCTGAGAGTACCTCAAATCTAAATCTAAAGCACAATGTTTTTGCAGTTTTTACTGGCATTGCAGTAAATGTCAGTAATTTCATCGGGGCATTGAAAAGGTTGGCAGCCTTAACGTTCCTGCAGTATGTGTCTGAAGAAGCCTTCATGTGAATATGCAATGCTACGAATTAAGTGGTTGTTCCGACGTCACACGTGGAGATTTGATATTTTGCACACCGCGGATGATCTGCAGCTAAAGGTAGTCAAAATAAGACTTCAGCTGTCTGCCAGTTGGACAGTTTCCCTTTGAAAGGATTTCATGTTTTTATCGTTCCTCTTAAAGGCAATTTGCAGTTTAGTCCACTGACTCTTTAATGCAGTGCTGGGCTTGAATGATGTACTGTGATCTTTCTGACAGCTGTACCTGTCACAGATACAAAAAGGAACGCGGCTCACCTGGCTGGGAGCTGCACGTGAACGTCGTGAAGCAGCTCAAACTAACGAATGATTAATCACCGCGGTCACTTAGTCTGTGTGTGATCAACAAGTGAGCCACTGATTCTTATCGTCTGTCACCTCTTTGTTAAGACTTACATCTTTTGCTGTGTAGTAACTGATATTGGGTAATATTTATAAAGCCTACTGTGCCTTTTTATTTATTTCAAATCCATCTGGGAACTAAATTTATTGGTTATTAAACATATTAATCTTCAGGACTGGCTTAAGTGTGCTTATTTTTCCCCCAATTCGTTACTTTGATGATGTGTGTCTTATGCAAAGGGGGGTGTTTTATTACTATGTGTCACTATGGAATAAAAAACCCCAGCAGTCGTGGAGTCTTCTGCTGCCCGTGTTTGTTTCACTGCTGTCTGTAGAATGTCGATAATCACACAAAGGGAAAGCACATCCCCGTCTGTGCTTAATGCTGTCACTGATTAGGAAATGGCAGTACACAAATACCATCTCATGGTCACCTTTGGTATTACACCGCGCTTAGCCCAAGCTGCTGTAAATATGTCAAGTCCTTGATGTTAAATAGTTTTGTAATTCTTCAGTCTTTCGAAGCTGAAACAACTTCAGCATCTGTGGCTGGAATTCGGTTCGGTGAACTCAAAGGAAGCAGAAACAAAGCAGCGCTTCACTCCCTTTGTGGGGCTTTCTGTTTTTATTAAAGGGCTTTAAGGCAGGACTATTCTCATCACAAGGCCACACTTTGTGGAGGGGAGCCACAATTCATTGTAGCAGTTCAGTGATTGACTCTATGGTAAAATAATTTAAAAGTACATTAGAGATTTGTTGGTGAAATGATAACATGTTCAGTTGGACAAATCTGGGTTTTGTGTGTGTGTGTGTGTGTGTGTGCGTGCGTCAGGAAGCTCTGATGCTGTCCTGGAGGTAAAACAACACCTTCATGGCATTTTAGATGGAAAGGTAGAACAGCTGGAGCAGAAAAGAGCTCAATAAAAATGAAACAAAACTGAGCAGCTCAGTGACTAGAAACAGTAAAACGACGAGTCTCAATAAGTGAAACGGCTCAATAAAATTAAATAATAAAAATCGATCACTACATCTAATTGAAATTAAACAGCAAAGGTAAAGTGACTCGCAGTGAACAGTGAGTTTGAAATCGGACTAATAAAATGAGACTATCTGCTTGATGGATGCGCTGGTTGTTATTGCGTGAGGCAGTAAAGATGTGCATCCGCCCGTGTGGCAGCAGAGCCGGATCAGCCTGCTCGAGAACACGATCGCCGTGCTCGTCTGTGGCCTTGATTGTGCCAACATGTGACACGAGGAGATGCTGTTTGCGTGCACGAGCTCTCCAGGCAGGAAAGGCTCGAGCTCAGCGACCGTTCAAGGAACAGCAGGGCAGATGTTGTGTGACAGAAAGGCTTGACCTCCGTGGTTTTTACCATCTAAATGGGACCGATGGCGCATTCCTGTGCCAACAATGGGTTTGTCTAAATAAAACAAACCTCCAGCTCTATTGCCCCGTCGTTGTTGTCTTTATCCCACATAATCGACTTCTTCCGCTCCCTCTTGGCCAGCTTTCCAGGTTTGGTGAATTTGATTCAGCAGTGTTTTGAGTTTCTGTTCAGCGGTGGCATCTTTGCCCCTTTCCGCGGTTGTTTTCTTTTTAGTTTTGAATAAAATCTTTTGATTGTTTCCCTTTTTTTTTCTTTTGTTGTTTGTAGCAGTTTTTTAAAAAATATTTTTTTATGTATGAGCTGTTTTATGCAGATCCTTCCACATATCATATGGGTTTTTACCCAAATTTACATACAAATGGAAAATTCTGACAGCTGGTACAATGATTCTTTAAATCCCTTTTCTCTTACTCATCCCATTTGAAATATGAGGCTTTTGGGCCCTCCTCGGTGTCTCTCCTCTCCCCAGGTTTCAGAGGCTTGTTTATACACCTGCAACACACAAATGGCTGCTTGCAAGCCTTTTTTGTTCCCTACAAATAGTATTTGTTACTAGTGGACACCTTCCCTTGTTTGACATTGCACAAAGAGGAGAAACTTAATCATCTGTTTTTCAGTAGTGTGTGTATATATAATCCACGTCCTCGTTTTTTTCCTCCTACCACCTAAGGGAGGGTTTTTCCCTGAAGTCGCAGTTCTAGGAGTTATCAGGATGCATTTTCACAGATGAGATGACACCAAAGCTCTGCCAGCATGTCTTTTCTCTTTCTGTTGCTTTGCTTTTTATTTTTGAGTTCTTCAGGTGAGTTTGAAAGGTCTCAACTCTTCCCCTCAGGACCGCAAAAAGCTCTCTGATCTGTTGCAGATATGAAATATCGAGGTAAGCTTTTCCTTCATTTCACAACAGCTACTTTCAGTTGTGTGACTGCAGATTGAACTGCTATCTCTTCTTTTTTTTCTTTTTTTTTTACTGTTGACAGCAGTTTTGCCCCCTGCTGCTGTAATTATTGTGCTCCTAATCACATGGGGAATATCCATCAATTCATCTGACGGACGGGAGAAAGCAAAGAATATTCTTGGTGAGATCTTTTGCTTGTTAAATACAGAGCTGCAGCTTTTCCTCTCACAGTCTGTCCTCGCTCCTTCCTCACACCTCAGGGTCTCAGAATGCAAATCAAACTACATCTCGGCTAATCCAAGTTTTTAGCAAACTTGTATAAAATATTTATTTCTCTCGTGTCATTATCTGAGCTGAAATGCGGTGAAATTGCAACATTGCCACAGCAACTGTATCCATCAGAAAATCTCTTCTGTGCCTTTTTAGCTCCAACTGCATCCGCGCCACAGTGCGGCCTCTCCAGAGCGTGCACGCCCAGCCACACCGCCTTACGTGTCAGGAGCGGAGCGGCTAATGTTGTGGGGCCAACAATCTGTTTTGATGGCAGAATGTATGTATTGATTAAGTGAATCATTTAAACTAAATCCTGCATGTGAAACTCAACCTTATCAATGCTTCAACAGCATAATGAGTCATGTATTGAACAATGTGGGACCAGGACTAAACCTTGTGATGATAAACGGTACGTAAACTGCTCAGGCCTCACAAACATCAAGTTATGCATCATGTAATAATGTCTGGAGACCCTCAGATTTGCAAAAGCTTCATTTTTTAAGCGTGACGCACTGCCAGTGCAGTAAAAACATACCTGGATATTAAAATCATGCCTGGATTGGCCATGCATGTTTACACGTTTCAACAAACCACAACAACTATTTCCCATTTTCCTCGTGAAAGTTAAAGAAATGAATGGTGACTGCACAGAACTGCATGCACGATATTCACCTGTCGGTTGTTATTATAATTATTTCTGATCAGATGCACTTTTTTTCCTATCACAGGTGAAACTGGAGTTGTAGAAAAATCCGCCTATCTCAACATGAAAACAGGATGTAAGAGCTTTTCTCTCTTTAAATCTTCTAATCAAGCGTTTGATTCAAACTTGTAAGAAAGCTTTGATATATTTTTTTTTCTCAATTTTATACTCTGACAAAAAAAATAAAAAGAAGACATCCTTGCACACCTGAAGAAGATAAAACCTGGAATGATTGTTTTGGTGGCCTCCTTTGATGATGTTACAGAAATGTAAGTCCATATCTCAATTATTCAACATTTAAAACAAATTTAATGTCACAAAATATGACCCGCTCTACTACTTTGTGGCAGAATGACAAATGAAATGAGGGAGCTATTGAGTGGAATGGGAAGCACTTTGATCAGGTCTGTAAAGCGCAGAGACAGCTGGGTGTTTGCTGGAAGAGCAGGCACAAAAATCAAAAGCCTCTTTGAGAAGGTTAGTGAACCTGTTAAGTGCAGTTTCATTTGTTCTATTTGTGTCAGAAAAGACCATCTATTTTAAAATCTGTTGCCTGGAAGAAAAAAAAAGAAAAGCATGATAAAAAAAAAAACAAACGTTCTCTTCTTCCCTGTTCATCTGTCAGCAAGCTGTTAATGATGAAAAAAACAACATTTATGAAGGATGGCCAGAGACGGTGGAGGTGGGCGGCTGTTTCCCAAGAGCATTCGCTGACTGACTGACTTACATAAACTTTAACTGACATAAATGGCAAAATGTGACTGAAGTTTCTTTTTTAACAGCCTTTCAAAATATCTTTGTAAAGTAACACGTTTCCTAATTGTGTCACTCTGACTCTGACAAAAACAGGAACATATTTGTCCTTAGTGTCAATAAAAGCACGTGTTAATATTTTCTCTATATTTTTACGTTTATTAATGGAGCTTCATTGCTGTGTAAGCAATACAGGCATCAGAATGGTGAAGAAAGTGATGGCCCGAAAAAGAAAAAATATCCCGTGAGCATTGGAAAAAAGCCCTCTGAGGAGAATCGCCCAACTACTTTGAGCTGATAGGAAGGCAACAGTAAATCAAATAACCATTCTGTATCACTGAGGTATGCAGAAGAGCATCTCTGAATGCACAGTTCATCAACCCTTGAAGCAGATGGGATACACCGAGGTTAAGTCTGAAGACTGATTGTGGATGGGAGGGTCAGAATTTGGTGTAAACAACATAAAAGCCGTGCAGTAGTTCAGGCTGCTGCTACTGTAACGGCAGCTGCTTCCGTGGCCCCTAAAACACCACAGCCTCCCTGAGTACTGTTGCTGACCATGTCCATCCCTTTATGACCACAGCCTACCCATCTTCTGATGGCTCCTTACAGCAGGATAACGCACCATGTCACAAATCTCAGAACTCATTGTCATGGTTTTTTGACCATGGCAATGAGTTCGCCGCACTCAAATGGCCACCACAGTCACCGGATCTCAGCACAGTAGAGTTGGCTGGACGGTGGTGGAACGGCAGATTGACATCATGGATGTGCGGCTCACAAATCTGCAGCAACCAAAATCTCTGAGAAATGTTTCCGGCAATCTGTTGAGTTAATGCCACGAAGACTTCAGGTCGTTTGAATGCCAAAGGGGGCTCAACCCTACCAGCAAGGCACAACTATAAGCGACCAGTTTCTTTCCAGGATTTGTTGCTCTTCCTTGATATTCCTTGATTTTTGTAATCCAAATGAAGGCTCTAAGTATAAAAGATGTTGCATTTGGTGCAAAGCTTTCTTTTCTTTTCTTTTTTTTTTAATTTGGGGACTGCATGGTTAAATGTTCAAATAACAGAAGTCAAGGAAGTGACTGAGCACTGTGCACATATCTGTGACTAATGGCCTTCAAACACTTCTGCTCCTCTAGGACAAAGCTGCTTTAATCTAAACTAATTACTTTAGTCCAGTGGTTCCAAACACAGAGGGCCGGCTCCTGTAAGGGGTCACAAGTTTAAATGTGACAGATTAGAAAATGATTAATGGGAAAGAGAAGAAGAAGTAGTTCTTTTTCTCTTGTAATTTTACAGACTTTTCTCTAATCATTGTGTCAAATATCCAATAACTCACTTGAGCACTACAAAATAACTCGAGCTTCTTCACTCTTAACAATTTAAAGATACAGGAGCAAGAACCACTGGTTTAATGTTTCAAAATGATTATTTTATGTCTAGTATTAATTAAATTAGTTACATAAATATCCATCCAGGTAGCCAGTCGATTGCAGAGCTGTTAAAGAAACAGTCTAATAAAACAGGTATGAATATCTACTTATATGCATCACTTAAGTGACTAAATAAGAAGGTCAGAGTTGTTTGCTGAGCATCTTTAGCCTGCTCGGTGGGAGCTTGTCTCAGCAGTGGCGTCCCTCTGCTCCAAACACAGAGCACTTTCCTCTCTCTGTGGCATTCTTGGCCGCTGGAGCAGAGAGAGAGAGAGTAACCTCAAATTATCAGTGAAACCCCACAAACTGTGGGACCAGCAGGGATCTGTGCAGGCGCCGGATCTGGACTCAGGCTGCAGACATGGGAGTCACCCATGGGAAGAAGGTAAGTTTGTTGTTATCTTCCTAATTTTCATTTAAATTACTTTGGGAGCATCAGGAGGGTGCGTGTGTGTGTGTGTGTGCATGTGCGTGTGTGTGCGTGTGTGTGTGTGTGTGTGTGTGTGGTTTCAGTGTTATTAAACGGGTGTTACAGATTTTGGCTTTGAATAATTTCTGCAGGCATTAAGGCGATGAGCCCAGTATTACCTCGTAATTATCAGGTTATTATCACC
>VOQJ01030681.1:0-48676 GCA_015052665.1 Apistogramma diplotaenia
TCCTTTGATTAAAAAAAAAAAAAAAAAATCCCACTGTTTATATGAATAATGATTTCAGTATTATTATTATTATCCTTTAACCAAAAAAACTGGGAAATTTATCTGTGCAACAAGTGGCAAAGAAATGCATTCAAACAAAAAAATGTAAAAGCAATAGAGGCGCACCAAAAATAATAAGAAAATGTAATCCAGCATAAAAAAAGAAAAATAATGGAATGTTAAATTTTCTTTGAAAGCACAGAAATTTAATGTTGCCTTTGTAAATACACCAGCAATGTAAATGATAATTGCCCTGATTATTCTGAGCAATTGTAAAAGCATACCTCACCGGATCCTTTCCCAGAGCACAAAACGGGAAGAATGTGTGAAGGGTCAAAGAGGTCCTGTTTTAAAAGAACAATGACTCTGAAAGCGCCTGGGATAATCGGGGAAATACTAAACTTGTGCAAACAAAGCTGGAAAAACATCGCTACCAGTAAGTCTTACCTCAAGAGAAAAAAAAGGGAAAGAAAAAAAAATGTGATTCTTAAAGGCACAATCATCAGATGGTCAACAGAAGCATTTCTACCTTAACTGCCAGAGGCCACATTATCCATAATCCCGAATGATTCACAATTAATACAGTGCAGTTCACACAGGGCCATGTACGCTCCACCACAACACGTGCACAGTTGGAAAATAGTCCATGTGGTGCTACAGTATGACAGCTGAAGGGAAAAGGTGCCATAAAGCATTCAAGGACTGGGCCTCTGAGGGAAAGCAGTAAATATGAAAATCTCAGCATGTATATAAGCAGGGTTTAGCTTATCTGACATCCAGCTGCCCTCATCGCAGTGACAGAGTGCAGGAGAATAAAGCCAAAATTCCCTCAACAGAAATATTAGAAGCAACAGCACGAGAGAGGTTCGAGGGTCTGAGCCCTGCTGCCTCGACTACACCTGGAATAATGTGTTTCTGTGACTCAGCAGGGCTGGAAAAGAAATCCTGCATGAGTAAAGGAGAATGTTCCAGAGTGTTGATTAAGCATCAAAAACATTATTTTACATGACACCATTTTGTTTTGTACCACAGTGAAATATGGCTACAGCATCTCCAGTGCCGTGAAACCCATTTACAAAAGGCTACGCTCACTGCTAATTCAATCAACAACTACTGAGCTGAATCTACAGACTGGTCCGTCCCAAGGTGGTTTCCATCTGCTGAACATGCTGGACCTGTAAACAGTGAGCTTTCAGTTTGGGGAACAAGGCAAAGTTGCTTGGAGCCGAATCTGGCAAGCAGTGCATGTAGTGAGCCAATATTGTACTGGTGCAGCCAAAAAACTGCCTTGGTGAAATGGCACACACCACAGCTGAGATTATTTGTGCTGAATGTTCTTCTTTAGGTGTCTCTGAGTGAGTTGAACTCCGCAGTGATGGTGTAACCGGGGGGATAAATGCGTGGGAGGGGGAGTGTGCTCCTAGGACCACTCTAACTTTATGCTAACAGTCACATAAACTCTTGTTTAGTTTCTGTGACATAGCTGGAGACTCGGCTCTCATCACCAGTGATGAGGTGCACATGGAGACACCGCTCAGAGAGAGATCAGAAAATGTTTTGGATCCCAGACTGATGCAGTAATGTTGAGGCCCGGGCTCTGGGGGGGGCCTGTCCGTGATCGATAGTGCTCCACTGAGTGTTCATCTATCCAGGTATGCTTTTTCCACATACCTGTTTAAGCTGGGTCAGATGGATTCCAGATGGTATTACATAGAGGATCGAAATCTGATACATTTTTACAAAATCACCTAAAATAGTGTGAAACTTTACAAGTAAAGTAATGGCTGATACAACCGGCAGACAAAAGGGAGAAAAGGATCTCTCTGCTCCACAGAAAGGGAATGTTCTGGGAAGTCAGGATTGGGGAGTTCCAATTTTCTTTTAAGGGAGCAATGGGAGCAAGAGTGGTGAGTAATAAGGGTGCTCCACTGTGGGGAAAGTGGATCAGTACAACATGAGAATCTTTTGCCATGCACTTCCATTCAGCCATGCTGGCACTGCTAACAGCAACGTGTCATCAAACTGCTGCTCGAGAGATTATTGTTCTTTCCAAGGTCTCCAAATATTACAGCGTAACATGCTAACTCCGGTAAATGTTGGGCTAAGCAACGAGCATTTCATAACAAAGCCACAGATACTGTAATACCTTTGGCTTGTCAACCGGAGATGTGACTCATAACTCATGAAACGGGCTAATAGTTAATGGCTTGTGATGGCAAAATGCAAGAGATGCATTGAATTAATGTTTTCCCAGACTTGTAGACTCACAGTTGAGCTCTGAGACCGATTTAGATTTAGGATTACATGTCAGAAGCTGTGACTCTGCAAACTTCCTGGGCAGCAGTGCTGCCAGCCAAGCTGACAACAGGAGTGGTCAAGCTGCTTCATGATTTCCCTGTCAGTAAGGTGAGTCAGGCCGTGACTAACCAGCGAGACTAAACCACTATCGGGCGTCTGCATCTGCAGCACAGCGGCCAGCGGGCATGATGTGTAGCACAGGAGTAATTCTATCTATTTCTCCTATTCTCTGCCCTCCCAGAAACACAAGCTGCTTTTTGCTGTCAGAGACATGGAGGGTGGGGTAGTTTTGTTCCCGCTGCTGGATCTTGACACAAACCTGGAAGCCTCGAAGCCGCAAGGGCCAAATGTCTGGGAGCTACCTAGTCCTCAAGGCACCCAGACTGGGAAGCGAGTGCCAAGAGGCTGCCTCGCCTGGGCCGGGTGTCTCCCCGGAGCTTGGACTTGCAGAGTTAGAGATGAAGCGTGGAGGGGCTAAACATGGACATTTAGCAGGAGCCTATCCTGTAATTTTATGTAAACTGTCCTCCTAAATTTGCCATGTGAAGACAGATATGATGTGCTTAGTAATTTCAACCAAAATCATCAAAACATCGTGGATATTGATCCTCTGCCATCACATTTGGTGAGAACAAGAAAAAGAAAAAAAACTCATGTAGATTTGTGGAAAAAGCTTTTCAGTTTGTTAGTCTTCTGCTTTTCCTTTTTTCTCATGAGGAAGCAACAGCTCCGCTTTGTGCTGTTTGGTCCCTGCAGAGGCTACTGTTGTAAGAAGATATTAGCAGCAGGAAGAATTCGGTGGAAGCTCCCAAACCTTTAATGTCAGTATTGTTCGAGTTACAGAGGAAATTCATTTTGAGCTTCAAGAACATTTTATCCTCCACAGTGGGGTTTTTTTTCTTGAGGTCTTTGCACTTTGTAGACAACAAGGACCTAACACAAGACCTGACAGTTCACAGAAGCCTCATCAGTAATGGTGTCAGTGGAGAAGCCATTCTGAAGGAAGGGAAACAGGAAGAAAGGGCTGAGCTTTGCATCATTACACAAGAACTGGACTGCAAATCAGTGGCTACAGGTCTGATGGTTCAGATCATCATCATCAGTATGTATGGAGGAGGTCAGGAGAGGACAGAGAGTCCACAGCCATCGGTAAAACACGGTGGAGGCTCCGTCATGGTTTGAGCTGCATCTCAGCCAGTGGTGCTGGAGATCTTGTAGAAATCGAAGGAGTTAAAAGTTACATCAGGTTGGTCTGAAACCAAGTCCCTTCTCAGCCTTGTTTTAGTTACACAGAAAGGAAACAATGGTTTTAAAGTCCTCCTCCCTGCAGATGAACTATGTCTAATAAGTGTGCTGTAAGAGGATTTTTCTCCTATGAAGTCTGGCACTTTGCAGGAAATCGGGCACTTTTCATTCAGAGCAGCAGCTTGCACCGTGAGCCCGTCTTGTTGTGTTTGTTTGTTGTTTCTATTGCCTACGCTGCCAGCCACATGACAGAGGGCGCCGAGAGCGAGCCCAACCGCTCAAACATGATCTGGAATTAAGTAGCTTAACCGCAGCGAGCCAGCCAATCAGAGAGAGACTAATGGGAATGCGTGGACCTGAGTATTTAGCTGTCACACCATCAGCGGGAGATGAAGAAGCGACCATGCTGCGGTGCCACGGTCTGTGATTAAGCTCTGCTGCCAGAGGAAAATCAAAGCGCTGATTGCACTCTGCAGCTCGCTGCGGGCTTGGCCTCACCGACTCGGTGGTCAGAGTTGACTGACACTCGAATGGCAATGGAGAGAATTTACAATTTCTTCTGTTTTATGTGAAGCAGGCCTCCCAAACTGATAATCACGGATTCAGTTTCACTGTGGGAAAACGCTTGAAATGTTGACGCTGCAGCGCAGCAGCTTCCCGTCGTGTTGTTTATGTGCTGCTTCCAGATCGGCTGTGGAGCGTGCCAGACTTTAAGAGATACTAAAGTCATCTTAACACTCATGTCCGCCTGTGCATTGGTGGAAACACTGATTACAGTGCTGCTCAGTGTGGGATTAGTCTCACAACCACAGGCTGGTCAGGAGTGGCTGGTGTTCAAACAGTAATAGCGAGAGGGGGGGAGGGAGGCAGCAGTTTTCTTTTCCAGGGTGGTTTAGTTGTCACATTTACTTTGAGTTTTTCTTCAGTTGTTCATCTGCTCCAGAGGTTTAAACCAGCTGAGACACACAGTGGGGCTCTCCATCTCGCCGAGCCTTCAGCGGCTTTAACGAAACAGCCATATTTGGGAGCCGGGTGTGAGACAAGGCCAGTGTTGCTGTTAGGTTCCCTGTTGAAATGGTTTTTGTACTTCAAGTAGGCCAATAATCAGCTTCATTCAGAAAACCAGCAACAGAAACTGTCAGAGGTGAGACAGATGTTAACCAAAAGCCTTCCAACATATTTCTGCTGCAAACGTCCCTCAAACTTAATCCCTCTTGACCCGTCCACAGCTGGCTCGCAGCCCGTCGCTGGCGACCTTTAACCCCTCGCCCAACATGGCTGCCATCTCTTAACAATTATCGACAATTGGTCAGTTATTTTCTTAGTCCGCTGAAATTACCGAGCCGTCAAAGTAAGCATTCGATAAAATGTAAATGCTTCCATTTGCAGATCAGAGTGCTGAGGGGTGGGCGCCCTCACACATGTGGGTAAACAGCCTCACGCATGCAGCAGGCGGCTTTCACGCTCTCAGAAATAATCCAGATTTTTTCCCCACTGTATCGCAGTACCAAGTCATTTAAACTGTGTGCATATCAACACAGAGAAAAAGCATTGATCGATGAACGGATTAACATCTCTCCCAATAAATCCCGTCCCAGGACAGATAATGCGAACATGTGAACAGGATCGTGTCGCTGACGGCAGCCTCTGTGCAGACTTTCCATCATCGGCTGCAGATTTACGAGCCTCTCCAAACAATGCCGATGCCTAAACCCGGGAGTGATTTAGTGCAGCTATGAAACCACGGCTCCTTTGAATGGAGGAAAAAGTGAGATGGACAGTGAAATGGAAGAAACTATCACAGAGATGTTTACTGGCAGGTATTCGGTGGTGGTGATTACTGGTGTGGTGAAGCATCGGCACTTACAGGAAGCTGCTGACTCCCATCCAGAGCTGGGGTCTCTGGATCAGCTGAGACCGAGCAAATTAAAGCACTGACTCACTGCTGTGAGGGCCAGGCACCGACATGTTTGAAATTCACTGCAGTTGTATTTCTTTGTTGTTCAATAGCATCGCTGCATTTGCTTGTTAAATTTGCATAAATGCTCTTTAAAGCTGAATGATTGCTCATTTTCTGGCCACGCCCCCTACTTAAAAATATAGCACAGTTTGGCCCTTTAAGTTACTTTTCCGATATTCCGCTTAACCCTCTTAATCGGAGGAGATGAAATGATACAAAAGTAACTTAAATGGATAAATTGTGCTATATTTTTAAGTAGGGGGCGTGGCCAGAAGCGGCTCCCGGGCCGGGAGTTTGAGACAGCCTCTGAAAGTGGTACAGTTTTAGACTTCCCTGTTGCCCCCCGCCACATACAAATGTGCTGCACTTTTATTTTTGCTGAGTTCTTACAAATTTTAATACCCGAGTAAAACTGTGTATTTAACAGCCTCCAAAGCAGTTTTGGAGTCGTGCCTGTAACACAAACTGCAGGGATTAAACGAAATGACAGATGATGACGCTTCAGACCGATGACCCCCCCCCCGAGCCCCCGCCCCGGGCCTCGCTGCCATTTCAAAAACCAAAAAGTAAATGATGGTTTGAAAATGATTTAAAGTTCTGGTGCATTCTCACTGGCTACTTCCAGTTTAAGGGCAGACTTGGAGGTGAGGCCGAGATGGTGGGTTGACACTATAGTTTGTGTAGCATATTGCAGCTCATCACTGGTTTCGTTAAGAACAGAGCTGTACTCTCAGAGTTTGACATAATGATTCAGCAGGATTGTGGAAACACGGACTCAGTGGCAGCGATGCCAGCGGTTTATTTACTTATTTGCTTGCGAGTGCGTGTATGCGCGGTAGCGAGTGTGCCCCATTAGTCTCAGACTCGTCTATGTTTGCTTTGGGATGAAACTGCTCGTGGCGCCATTTTGCTCTTTTATGCAACAACCTGCATTCTGTCATGTTTGTGTTTTTGCTGACACGGCGACTGACGCACAGGAAAAACAGGTCTACGTGCCGCTGCCCCCCCCCCCCTGGTGTCTTCTTCAGAGCCCAACACGTCACAGCAAAGCCAGAGGAACTGAGCGGTTTTTCCGTGAAGGACCAGTTGGAGTGATGTCACCATCACTGCTCTTACCTTCCTCACTGTAAGCCACTGCGAGTGGAGTGACTCTGGGAGTGACTGACAGCTCCATGATGTAAGCAGCACCTCTTACATTTGCTTGGAGAGCGCTGGAGATCATCTGCCAAGGTGGCGTCATTTGTTTACAAAAGCCCATTCCTAATGCATGCTGCGTAAAACCCGAGTCTGCAGCACAGGTGACCAGAATGACATTTTAGTGATAATTGAAGCCACATTAGTGCCTTTTCTTTTTTTCCTCAGAAAAAGTTAATCCGTGCATTTCCGAAACTTCCAACCCTTGTTTGAGCAAAGCAAGTCGGAAAACTGGTTTCAGGATACAAATCCCGTAGCCCTCCGTTCACGTTGCTTCTGTTGCCCCGGCAACGGTGCAGACCAGAGGATAAGCGCGTGCGCTCTTGTTCTCAGCGTGCCTGAGTCACGCCGGGGCCGCGGTCCATGAGCCCGGCGCCAATCAAATGCAACTTGTGTGCCACTGAAACCGCTGAGCCCATGCCACCCTGGCCTTTCTCTGCAGCTGTCACTGCTTGGCAGGAAAAAAACACTGAGAGGAGGAATATAGAAAAGAAAATCTCTTGCACTCGCATGCAGCTGACAGGTTAGTTTGGCAAAGAAGAGAGAGAATTGTAGATTTTTTTAATTGCTGCTTTTGTCAATAAATCCAAAAAGTCTGCAGCCTGAGAACAAATAAAAAAGTCCTTAAAGAAACAGAAAGTTGTTCTAAATAAAGCCTGAAGGCGGAGGAATAACACGCGTCTGCAGGGCAGTCGGCTTTCTCCGGCCCTCACAAATCAAACTGCATAAAATTGTCCCAGGACTTACAGTAGGACATGTTTGACATCGTCAAACACACACGCACGCACACACACACTCGGGCATGCACTCACGCCGATGCAGAGATTGCGAGCATGTCTCGCCTCAATAGCAGTAAAGTCAAACAAATTGCTAAGGTCTGTGCAAACAAGAACAATGTGTGGCAGGATTTGTTCAGCCGCCCTCTCTGACACACACATGTAGTCCGTCCCTCTGCTTCTTGAGTTACCTTTATTTATTCCAACAAACTAAGCCAGCCAACATCAAGGTTTGTATTAACGCTAAGTATGGAATATTATGTATCATGTCCTTTTCTTTCTTTTTTTAATGTTTTTTTCTTAATTTCCAAATTATGTATAAATCTTGCAGCCAGTCACGGAGCAAAGCATTTAATCAAGCTTTATTTAGATGTGTCACATTTAAACCTGCAGAGAAAGTGCTGGTCTACCCTGATTACCAAAAAATAAACAGTGGGGAAGCAAAAGTCTGACTCATTCATCATTGCATCATATTGACTGTCGTTTGATGTTCCGAGGTTTGTGGATGTAAGGGAGGATGTCGGGGATTTTCCCCTGCATTAGTCAGCAGTCGCACTATAGATACGTGCTTTCAGTGAAACAGAAGTCCCTTCACCCGCTAACCCAGCAGTGCAGCCAGATGGGTTACTGGTAGCCTGATAATAAAGCTCCCATATTATTAGATCCCACAAAGTGAATTCATGGTTACTCACCCAGTGTGTTTAAATCATATGTTAGCATTAGCATTCGTTGGATTTTTTGTGGCCACACTTGGATGAAAAGGCGGAGCGCTAATTTATTAGATGAGCTTGGTTAGCAAGTTGCATCAGTAAACTGTAAACGTGCACTGCAATGACACTCATAAGACAACAGGGCCATACTCGCCGTGGTTAGCCTGCACATTCAACACTCCAATTAGCAAAGGTGAAGCCTAGCAGAGCGCTGTTGGCACACCTATCAATCAAAGGCACACACCTAACTTTGAACCTTAACATACAAATGGACCCGGCTCTCAGTTACTGACTTGATTTTGGTGCCGGTTTAGCTTTAGGCACCAAAATCTTTGCTCCGTTGTTGAAATGTTACATGCAGAAGTGACGTGTGGGGAGTGACACCGGGCTGCTGCTCACTGCACCGACGCCCCTGCAGCTTTGGCAAAACGGCAGTTTTTGAGTCACATTTCATTAACGATGGTTACAACGAAGAGTTTCTCGCTGCGCTGCAGGGCGTCGGTTGCCAGTTGGGCAAGAATAAATTAGTTGCTTTCAAACCTCTTAGCTTCGGTTTACCTTAGAGTCTAAAAGCACGAGTTAAAGACGGTTTAATCGGTGTGTGTTTATATATATGGTTGAGTTAAATGTTCCAAATGTAAATGTGAAACACAAAGCCTGTAGCTACATGCAAATCAGAGAGCGGCTCTATATAAACACGCTCCGTTTAAACAATATCATTTATTTTCTCAGCCCTAACAGATACTGTATGCATTATCTTTAAGGCAGGATCTGGATGACAGACTTTCCTTTAGCACGGGTGGGCGGCTAAATTAATTAGCATCATTAGACTCCTGACAGTGAAATGAGCCTCATTTAAGAGAATTAGATGAAACACACACCAGCCAGTGCAGGCACGGAGAGGGGGGGAGCAGTTATAAGTTATAAGGAAGCAGTTTTGGGGATAAAGGCTAGAATGCAAGTGCAAAGCGCAGTGGCATCGTGCATGCTTGGATGCTGAGCTGAATCATGGCTGTGATTCAAAAAAACAGGAATGTAAATGCAACTGATGTGATTTAGGGAGTCGGTGTCATTACAGCTGCTGGCCCACTGAGGCGACTCCCCCATGGGGGTTTTGCCCCCTCTTGTGGAGCTCAGTTAAACTGTCTCATAGGGGGAAAAACAGCTGTTGCTGATATAATCAAGGAAAATTTAGTGCGTTCAGTTTATTCTCATGTATGACTCGGAATCTTCTGCAGCGTCCCAGCCAGTATTCCAGCCCTGAGTCATGTCTAGTACAGGAAGCGTGATTCAGACTGAGTCCTTACCATCATCCCCTTTTCTAATTACTCACCAGAAATCACACATCCCGTTTGTTCTTCCGTCTTCTGCAAGGAGGAGAAAATAAATATCTTTGGTCCAATTCAAAATAAGAGAACATGACACATGCATTCGCTCCACCTCTGTACTGGCCTTCCGGCATCAATCCCTGCAAGTAGCAGGTCTGATTAAGTAAAAGTCCAGACATTACTGTAAGTAGGGCTGATACAGAGAGGAAAGGAACAATCTGATGTAACATTGCATTGCCACAGATCCATCCATCCTCGAGAGTTAACCTATCCCTGTAAGTGCATGTTTTTGGACTGTGGGAGAACATGCAAACTCCACACAGAGAGAAAGGCATGAGTCAAGGTGGAATCGACCCAGATGTCATTCCCTGAGAGGCAACAGTGTAACCACCACACCACCGTGATCAAATTCACCTCCTCGCTTACTTACATCTTGGAAAAAGTGGCAAAGCTTTAAAGGGGGGAAAAAAGGTGTGTCGTGCACTTTAAGCAGGACTCCCTGTAAAAGCTTTACAAAGGTTCCCTCACAAACACGTCTCACGGTTTCAAATCCGGCTTCACAGAAAAACGACGACAAGGAGAGGAAAGTAGCAAAAACATCCTAAAACGTTATACTGAGCTAACACGTGCGATCAGCGGGGAACTTTAAAGTTATGAACTCACCTGTAAAGATATTTGATTCCCTGGTTTACGAAGAGTAAATCTGCATAATCCAGCAGGTAACGTAAAAGGACATTTGACAGAAAGAAGGTAAAACATACAGTTGTGGGGGCCGTGAGTACCGTGCATTACATGTGGCCCTCTATATTTTGATGGTTTCGACCTCAAAGCGGTAAAATGAATGTAACACACAAAAATGCAGCAGCAAGGCAAAAGTCAACAAAATTGATGAAATTTGCATGGAATGGACCACTGCTATAAACAGCAGCCATGAAGAATGAATGCCTGCTGAGGGCAACGTCAGCTTCCCCCCTTCTGCAATGTAGCATCTGTTGCTTTTGGGCTTTCTGGGACTTTTTCAGGCCAAGAGACACATTTTTTTTGTTCTTTATATTAAACACAGAGTTGCTGAACTGTTTCAAACCTTAATCCTAAATTAGTGCCCGCCCCAGCATATTTCAGTGTGAATGCAGTCAGCATTATGTGTAAAAATCACCCATCATCATCCGGCTGTGGGAGAGTGGAGCACACTTGGGCACACATCCACACTCAGAGAGAGGTGTTGTAATTGTGGAGTTGGAGGGTGGGGGGGCTTAATTGCGTCTGATAATTGCTGGCAGTTTTAAAAAAATCTGCGCAGCTATCAGTCACCGAACGGGGCGACGGAGGGGTCTGCTAATCTCACGCTCTCGTTCCCGGGCGGAGGGAAGGGAGCCATGTGTTTCTAAGGTTCACGGGAGAGTTGTCGGGGTCTCGTAGCTTTAACCCAGCCGGCTTCCCTGGTGGTCGGCCAGCGGCGGCGGCACGGCCCCTCTGGGAAGCAGATGACTCAGTCCGTGCACATGCTTCTGTGCGCTGACTACATCCATTTTGCTCTAAACATACTTGAACCTCAATTCGGTTAGTGCTGCGCTTGAGTAGGCACTTAATTTCTGAGTGATTTTTCTGGAAGTGGAAAGTCATGACGGCCACTGCTACTGTGACTCCCAGCAGGGATGGATGTGCAGCGTTTAAAGGCAAAACTTAAGTGCACGTGCACAAACAAGTGTGTGTGTGTGGGTGTGTCTGTGTTTCTGGGGTCTTTGTTGTTTTTTTGGACCGTGTTTTATTACAGTTGGTGATCTGTTGTGCTCATACTGATGCTGGAAATGAATCTTTTCATGATTCTGCATGCTGAAGATGACAGGACGAAATAATGCCACATACGTGCATTTTGTCATGTGAGTTACCAGCTAATGTGAGCCACGAACACGCTGGGCTTCCACTCCTTGTTCTCCCCTCAAATAGAGTCCGATTTTCTAAGTATATGAGCACAATTTTCTGCACCGCAGCCATTTTCCTTCATAATTTATACCTGTCATTTTATTTAAAGCAAATAGCTAGTGCCATTTACATAACAGCGTGCTGCTAAAATTTGCCAAAATTAGCCACCGCTACTACCCAAACAAGTGGCGCATACACTGGGGTGTTGTGTCATTTGACGCCTGCAGCAGCAGCGGTATGCAGACAGGAATAGTCGAGCTATAACGGGTGGAATCTGAAGGCAAAAACTCACTTTTCTGTCCACAGCCCTGAGTGCACTCAACTTTATAAGGTAGAAATATAATTGTTCCTTTCTATGAAGGAACTACAGTACAGAGCTGTTTCATTCATGCGTCACCGTTTCACTGCTGCATGGCCATGAGAGCAGCAGTCTGCACATTTTCATGATGACATGCATATAATAACGTGACTGTGCAGAGTAAGGTGCGACTAATCACGTTTTTATTTTTAAATGACTGTTTTGTGACGATGAGGTAATTCAAATGGAATGATTATTTGATTGATTGACTGCTGGAGCTTTCTTCTTGTTAAAAGGGAGTTTTTCCTTTCCACTGTCGCCAAGTGCTTTCTCATAGGGGGTCGTTTTGATTGTTGGGTTTAATCTGTAATTATTGTAGAGTCTTTACCTTACAAGAAAAAGCGCCTTGAGGCAACTGTTTGTTGTGATTTGGCGCCGTATAAATAAAATTAAATTGATTTGATTATTTTGCATTTGCCGTTTGCACTGATGCTTTTGTTTTGCGGCGTCTTCCTAGGACGACGCGTTCGTTCATCAAGCTCTGCTGAGAGGAAGTCAAAGATTACAGTGCGCTCTCCTTTGTCTCTACATCGCTGACGAACTCTCGACCCGTGTGCTTTTGGGTGTTCACAAGAGAGGTTTTGTCCGATTGATGGTGTCACCCTCTTCTTCCAGATCTGGTGGACACGAGCCGACTGCTGTGGCTCCTCTGCGGGTCTCCTGAAGTACCCGGGTCTTCCTGTCCATCAAAACGGACCTCATGCTCAGAAATGGCACTTCAATCACTGGCTGGAAAACTGAGGTTTGTTTCAACGATCTCTGCTTGTTGTGTCACGTTGGCCAGTTTCATGCAGAGGTGGTCATGTTGACCCAGGTTTTTAGTGTTCTGCCGTGCTACCAGCTAGAAACGGTTACATGACTGTATGACACGATCCTCTCAGATGGGGCTGCCAAAGTCAAAGCTGCCGGGGCGCAGACTTGAAAGCATTTGGAAATACTTACTCTATACTTATTCCTGAACGCGAACCCTGCCAATAAAATGCAATCTCACCTCACAATAGCAAAACCCAAGTGGAAACTATCATTTTGGTTGTCAGCACCTTCACAGTTGCTTCTCTTGGCTGCAGTCGGGTCCCTGTATGTCTACCTCGTGAGCGTGATGGGCAGTGGCGGTGGCGGCTGGTGGACGAGGCCTGCCGCCACATGTGGAACATCACAGTCACCGTACGGCAGTCAGCCGTGGAGCCGAGGAGTCGCTGTCTTCTGCTCCCACGGGAATCAAACCTGGAGCGGAGAACTGGGATCTTACTGTGAGGGCCGTGACTTCATGTTCTGCCCACCTCCTCCTCTTCATCATCATCATTCTGCTTCTCATTGACTGCATGCTCTATGACAGCATTGCTCTTTCTAGCGCTTGTGGCTTACGTGCGTGGAATAGTGCTGCTCTCCATTCGAGGCCTTATTTGGATTGCTTACATGCACTGTTAATACTTCAGGGATTGAATCTAATCCTGTTGCCATAAATAAATAAATTGCAGGTATAAGAGACTGCCAGCTGTGACCTTCTGTTACTGAGCAGGAAGTCGCCACAAAGGAGAGACGCAGTGATCCTCAAAGGAAATAGTATGTGGCTGCCTGACTGATTTATTTTCCTCATATAGCAACAACGGCAACTTTGTTGCAACGGAAAGATGATTAAAAGTAGCCGTTTTTCTACTTCATCCCTTCTTGGTCCATTGCATTCGTCCACATTCCCCCCTCTCCCGCTTCTCCCGTCTTTTCCCCTCTCCTTCCACGGAACAGGTAACACGGCGCCGCGTTCCAGGCGTCACGATCCCAGATGATGTCATCAGTCACCTGAAAACAAACTGCAACTAATCTGAGGCTGTTTACCGCCAAACGTCACCACAGCGTAAATGTTGGTGTGTGTCACAGGCGGGGTAAAAACACCTCCACCCTCTCGCTCGCTCCTCACAGCTCCCCACTCCACTCGTTTGGCTGATTTCAAAATTAAGCACAGCACCTCAGGAATTATTAATGACCTAAACAAATAATCAGCGAGGCAACCGAAATGGCGTCTCATTTCCTCGCCAGTGCCCCTTCCCTAACTCCACCTCTGTAAGCCATCTAAAAAGTCAAGCCAGGAATATGTAAATGGCAATTAATTGGAGAGGCCCATTCCTCCTCCTCCTCCTCCTTTTCTTAAATATTTTGAGTGAAAACACAGGCCGAGTCTCGAGGCTAGCAGAGGTTGAGCGTCTCCCAGGCATGGTGCCAAACCCCCCATCACCGACTGACCAAACGATGTCGTCGTCAGTCAGAGAATAATTTCGCCTCATTACGCCACGGGCGAGGCAGGTAGGCGCAGGAATTCTTTCCAGCATGCAACTTAGGAAAATAAAGCAGAGAAAAATAACAATGTGTGACAGTCGCTCTTTATTCCGAGTCTGATGTCTGGTTCCGCAAAGTCCCGTCCAAAAGCCGCTTCGCCCGAACCCGCTTCCACCTGCTTGTTGCGAGATAATTCAAGAATATGATACACCTCGGCGTAAAACCAGCGCGGCACATAATAACACACGTTCACCTTCACTTCATCTCCACTCTGCCATATTTTACCTTTCTTATTTACCTTTTCTGGCTCTCTCCCCAAAGATTTATAATGTGGCAGGTATAGTTTAGTATGTGAGCAGTGAGCTGTGCAAACCACGTCATGACAACTCACGCACTTCCACACGCGCTCAGTCTCGCTCTCTCTGACACACACACACACACTCACACACACGCGTTTCTGACCAATTAGAATGCAGAGGGGCGGGGTGCGATGTAATGTGGAGGCAGCAGTGTGTGCGTTTGTGTTTGCTGCCTTATGTCTGCCAGCTGTGTTTCTGCGTCTGCAAAGACTCGCCTGGCTCAGCGAAACGAGGGCGACCGGTGGACTGTGTCGTCTCTTCAGCTGCACCTTGGTGGCAAACATGACTTGTAAACTCGTTTCCTGTCACTAATAAAACCAACAATAATGAAAAATAAATATAACTTAGAGGTTTTATATATATAAGATGTAAAAATTATTTTAGATTTGATTATAAAATCTGGATGTCATTATCTCTGTGGGACGGTCTTCGTCCTCTACCAGAGGGTCCTTAAGTATCTCAGCTGTTCTGCGCTCTTCTGGACGGAGATCTCGGATGTTGTTCCTGTTGGAGCCACTCTCCCAGTTTGGGGATCACTGCCTCGAGTGTTCCGATCACCACGGAGACCATCGTTACCTTCATCTTCCTCCAGCTCCCTGAGCCCTTGGTATTTATTGAGCCTCTCGTGTTCTTTCTTCTTGACGTTGGTATTACAATGTGTAAACTTTCTCTGTGGTGGGCAGATTCTTGTACTTCTCAGGCACCCCTTTCTTCAGCTCTCATAGCTGGCTAACTTTCTTCCATCCAGTCATCTCTTCCATGGAGGTTACTGCTCCTTGTGGCTCTTCATCTTATAGCCAAACATCTCAAAGGTCACTGCTGCCGTGGTTTAGATTTCAGTGATAGTCGAATCAGGTTTCGTCCGTCTCACATCCTCTTCATGTAGCCCTTCTCACTGGGATTACATGTGTAGTAGCTTCCCAACAGTTCCCGGTTCTCATCTCGTGTCCATTTATGGCGTAACCTTCCACTTCCTGTAGCCCACTTATCGTCAGTATGGGTGGAGATTTTATGCTTCAAATGGAAAAAATTTTTACGTCTTCTCAGACCCAATAAGTGGCACAAAAATGATGAGGTACAAGCTTCTTGCAGGTACAATATGCTGCAGCTTCTGTCGGACATAATTTGAATGTCATCTTTGACGGTTACCCCCGACCGAACATCCGGGAGGCTCTGCGGACCGAATCAGCATTCTGCCTGATTCTAATGTAGTCACAACATGAAATCATCGCCTCGTGTCTCCTGCTTTGCTCAGCATGTTGAACACCAAACATACATTTTGCACAGAGCTGGAAAAAGCAGTTGGATTCAAACCTGGGCCTTTTTGGAAACTAGACCGCCATCCTGGCAGTGTGTGATGTTTTCAGTCATAATCAGATCTCATCTTGACTAGAACAAACCTCGAGCCTTTGGATTTGCAGGTAAATACAGAACTTAGCTGGAAACGTTTGTCTCTGCTCAACCAAACAACTGTAACATTCATATGGAATCACTGAACTACATAAAAATGAAGTCACCAGTTATATATTCTTTATTTTTCCATCATTTCACACCCACATACATAACTCCCATAACATCCCAAAGTCTCCCCTCTTAGATGAAATCAATAGATGTCTGAATTGATAAAAGACCCCTAATTTAATTTATAAATTTGATCAGTCACTGTAATACAAGAGTAACCTTTCCTCACAGCGTGTAGAAATCTAATCGTGTTTCATGCTCTTGGTTCTTCTCTCATTTCATCTGTTTGGGTTTCCAACCTCCAGAGCGGTTTGTCGCCCAGAGAAACTCGACCCGGTCCACCTCGTGGTCTCCGGCGCACACACTCCATTTAGTGAGCGAGGCCTTTCCTGTAGTTCTTTGACAGGCCTTGTAATAGTCTGATTAAAAGTGATTAATTGCTGATTTCTGGACAAAATGTATACAGTTGATATGAATCACCCACGGGCTGACATGTTTGGTGCGCCGGCCGCGGTCAGGCCGGGGTGGGCGATAAATATGTGCCTGAGTCAGTGAAGCAGGCAGTCTGAGGATCACGCTGTGCCCCTGCAGACTTATGTTCTGCTGGGTGTGCGTTACATAGACCCCTCGGTGTCTGTATAGGGTACTGACCCATTACTGGACCCCTTCTCGACTGCCTGGTTGCTGTGGGGTTGACACACACGCACACTCTTCCACCCACTAGCACATGGATGTGTGGCCCCTCACTCACATGGAGCATTACGTTAAACTTTAAGTTGCATTTTAGATCAAAGGGGGTGTTAGCATGGGTTTTATTTGGTCTGCCCTTCATTGGGAGCTCCTGGCCTCTGAGGTCTCCTCCAGTGGGTCTGCAGAATATGCATTTATACATCTTAAAGGCTGATTTAGACATTTTGGGAAAGATAATATTTTGCTGCCTTTGATGAGGCTTTGTTGAACAGTAGCTGGATCATCTGTCGGGTTCTCTGTGATCATTTCAGCCAGGTCATGTTTGTAAATGAGAAATGCTTCTCAAACGTCTTACCTGCTCAAAGAAAGGTTTGGGAATTGACTTTTTAGTGCAAAAATACTGTTTTAACCTTTATTGTTGGCATGTTCCATAGATTCAAGTAAATAAATTGTGTTTTTGTGACAAGCTGCTGGTAACAAAGTGCCTAAAAGTTACAATTTAAGTTGTTATGTGTGTTTAAGTTCGCTAAAGTAAAGCTGATATTGCATTAAAGTGATCTTCTCATTACAATCTCAGACTGGCACATGCATTTCAGCACTGTGTGTGTTGAGTTTGTTTCACTTCTTGTCCAGTGTGAGCTGATTGAAGCATTTTGAACATGAGCATCCACCAGTGTGACGCTGCACACACACACACACACACACACACACACACACACACACACACACACACACACACACACACACACACACACGACGGGGCTGTTGTTTCAGATTTTATGCAGGACTGTCATACAGCCCAGTCGCTCAGAAACATTTTAAAAGCCAGAGGTAATTTTTGAGTAATGTTCTCTGACAGTATGACTAATGCTGTTTGACGACCCGGGTCCTGGTCGGGGAGGAAAGTCATTCATCATGTTTTCTTTATTCCAAAGTTACAGTAGGAATGTTTGTGATATGTAGCTCCAGTCAAGCACGCAGACCTTTTTCAACAGCTTTTCATATTATTAAAAGAAGACAAGCACACGTGTTAATAAATTTAATGATAAAAAGTTCAGTTAATTTTTTTTAGATTTGAGTTTTTTGTGCTGTGACATGACAGAGTGTCTAAGTGAAAAGGGCCTGTCTGGCATGCCTGTCCATCACTGATGTGTGGGTAACATTTTGGAAGACTAAACACAATTCTTAGAGATTAACTGGATCTTCCTTTTTTATTTCGTTTATATGCATTTTGCATTGTGTTCGTGTGTGTCAGACAAACCCTCTCTATGTTAAGTCTTTTTTTTTTCAATTCACGACTTTACACGAGCTTTTGTGACCTTGTGAAAATGCGAATGCACAATAAAAAGCACAACCAAGCAGCACCTTCTGGGGATGAAAGATTAAGCTAATCTTAAGTGCTAGAAACTGCAGTTCCGCTGGTAGCAAGCCAACATCCATAAACGCCCAACTTCGCAGCATTAAAAGGCATTTTTACAGCCTGGTACAAAAAAGCAGTCTTGCCCTCCACAGATAGTTTGTCCAGATACAGACAGTGTTGATCTTGTTGTGTCCTACAGGTTGTGGATGCAAGTTGCTAGCATGCTAGCAGCTAGCAGGCGTAAGCTGATAAATTCGTGCTCCCTTTCATTAAACTATGATAAGTTCTGGCTCCAGAAGAACCGACCCAGTGGAGGCCAAAGCCAGTGTGTAGGCTGTCTGTAGACTCCAATCATGTCACCCATGCTTAAAGCTTAAACCAGTTATCATGTACAGTTTTGGTCTCTATGGGGGTTCAGCTCGACTTGTTGGTGCCTTTAGTTGCATTTGTAATTGAATTATCCAAATGGTATTTATTTATAGGTGGTACAGCCCGTCCAAAATATCCGTGCTGCAGGTTTTGAGAATAAAAGTTTACTAATTACTTTTTTGCGTTGCCCCAGCAGACTTTATGAATGCAAACATTAGCTGATGCTCGGTACTCCACCCTCTGGTCTCTTCTGATTCTCACCTGAAACCAGTGGGTGACACTACAGTAAAGTTTCATATATAATCGTTGCTTAAAATAGGTCAGAATTCCATTGCCGTGTGTATAATTTGAAAGTATATGTATAAACTTTATTAAAGAAGAAGGCTGAACATATTCTTTACAGTGTATGTTTAAGAGAAAGAGGGAGGCGGGAGAAAATAACAGAGGGGCAGAACATAAGCGATGGGTGGTGTCGGAAAGAAGCGTGGCCTCAACAGCCCAGTGGAAGATTTCAATTAGTCATGGAAACAGGAGTGGCCCACCCTGCCGCATAGTGACAGACCTCACTTGTCCTCCTGACATACATTCGCAATCCTTTCAGCACTGAAACTACCAGCTCGTTACATCCTCCTGCCCATCCATTTATCTATTAGTCTAATTGTATCTCTACTCTTTCATTATCAGTGTTTGTGTTGCTGTACTTTTAGAGCCTTCTAATGCTTTCTCCCCATTGGCTGTTACCCTCCTTCTCATTCACCTCTCTCTCCCCTAACATTTTCTCTGTGACAGCTGAGCTTTGACAGCTTTTTACATTTCATTTTCCTCCGCTACGGTGAGAGAGCAGCCGGGCATCGGGGGCCTTGTTCAAATAAACAGGAGGCCATGTGGTTCGCCGAGGGTGGCGACACGCCATAACAAACCACCGGCTCCTGGCCGTCGCATGCGTAGACGCGTTGCGCCGGGGCCCCACTACGGGGGCCAAGCGGGACCTGTCGTCCTGCCGTTTCCACGACAACCAGACAGCAACATTAGGTGCCGAGTGACGGCAGATGGGAGCCGACGTGCTGAACCACCTGCTCGGACGGTTTGACGTGTGCGAAACTGAAGCACAACAGTAAAACTCTGACCCGGGGGGTGTGGTGGTGGTGGTGGGGGGGCTTTCTATTTTGGTCTGAAACACAACATGGAGGGCAAACACTGAACGACGCGAGGAACAGAATAATAAAATTTAGGAAGCAGCGTTATAGTAGGCTGCCGGGAGAGGTGTGTGTGGTAATGGCATGAGTCAGGATGTGTCAAGTCAAATATGCTAGCTGAATCAGGGGTTTCACGCTCACATGTTGCAGAGTGCTTAATGAGAAACAACAGATGTAGAGTTAGGATCCCCTGATTGGTGATTAAGAGGAGTTTTGGTGGTCCAAACTTGAGGAAGTCTTTAAAACAGTTGGCTAAACAAGACACATGTGAGATCTACTTAAGTGATATGTAAATGTGACTACAATCCATAATTTCCACTGCATTATACAGGTGCTGTTAGTAGAAGGCCAATCAACTTGTTCTTAATTGCTTTTTTTTTTTCGAAGATCTAGACAACAAGGTCAACTTCACTGTTGTCTCAGTTAATAAAATAGGCCGTGGAGCTGGAGTCCGGTAGGAATAAAGTGTAGTACCATGGAAAACCAGTTAATGTGGTGCTGTTTTAAGCTGTTTTCACATCTGAACTTTGGACAGTTATTGGAAAATCGGGTAAGGAAATTTTCCATGGTTGTCTTTTCTCAAATGGAGTATAGAGCGGGATACAGTCTGCTTCAGACATGTTCTCACTACTGGAAAGAGGCAGCACACATGATACCCACTCATTTGCGGTCAATGCACAAGACTATTAGTTGTGCTGTTCGCACAACGGCACAATACATTATCACATGGACTTTTTACTGGGTACCTGGCAAGTAAACATTGGACATTTGTGTTCTCACATGGACTTCTGGTGGCAGGTCCTAGAAAAGCATCGCTTCTCTGGCTAACTGCCTCTGGGGCCAAATTCTCAGGGCTTAGTAGCTGTCAGGCACTAGCTAGCCTCCGCTGCTGACTTTTTCCTGCATGCAACTAGTGTTTGCTCAAATGTGATTGGTCAGTAGTGCTCGGACTTCAAGCTTTAAACAAAAACCAAAGAACTTCACACCAAAAAAGTCTTAAAATAACTAACCTGTCCAATATTTGCAAACTGACACATTGTTTCAGTTTGAGGGTTAAAGAGAGATACAAAGTCAATTGTAAAATGATTTTTGGATTTCATGCTGGAACAGCAGAGCTAATTTCTAGGCTCTGTTACTAGTTTTCTGCCATGGATAATCTAAGCTGCTGGCCTAGCAGTGGCAAAAAAAAAGGAGAGAAACAAGAAATGTAAATTGATGGTCACAGAACAGTTTAAATTTTATATGACAGCTACAAAAGCCACGACTGAACGAGAGAAAGCGAAAGGCTGGAGGTGGACGGTGAAAAGCAGCACGATTTCTAAACAGTCCAAACAGTTTATGCCGTGCGCCTTGATAACATCTTCCTGCCACAAATAAAAAACACATTAGCAGTTTGTTTCCAAGAACCTCCCTCAAAACTGCTCCCAGCTTGCACTTAGCATAGACTTTCCAAGTGAGTGGCCAGATCGGCGCAAAGATTACCCAAATGACTGAAGGCTTTTTCTCCCTCTCTTCGACCACCTCTGCCCCCGTCGAGCGTTAATCCGCTTCTGGACCGCGCCGACTGAACGGCATCTGATGACCTCCCAGGAGATGTTTTTTTTTTTTTTCTTATTCTACTCGATCATCCGTCCAAACTCAAACGACCAGAGAATTTGTTTTGGTTAGTTACAGAAGTTATTCCTGGCGGCTTTCAATCGGTGACTTTCTCAAGTATATCATAGGTATCGTACCACATATTTTAGACACTATGTTGAATGCACAGAACACACCAGCAGGACTGGGATTTTATTTTTCCTATTAGCTTTCCCTCTCTTTCTTCTTTCCTCCTCTTCAGGGACCATTTTAAATACGACTCCCCTTTAGGACCCAGTTGTTTCAGAGGTTAAAGATGATCTGCATTATAACCTAGTTGGGACACGGATTATCAGTCAACCAGGTCAGTGAGAGATGGAGACGTTAAATTTCTAAACTGATTAATCAAATCAAATTAAATGGTCAACAGAGACCACAAACCTCAGTCCTTTAAAATGGAACGGGCTTACATATTAACTTGGCTGGAACTTTTTGCAGATTCTTGCATAATTTAATGAAATTTTTTCTTAACCAACCAATGCTGGGATAAATCCTCACAGAGGTAAACACATTTTCTGTGGAGCGTGATCAGTATAACCTCGGTGCACTGCTGCGGCTTCGATCGCTGCATCAGCAATTGAAAAATCATAGCTTTGCAGCTGGAAAAAGTCAGTGTAAGCTTTTCAAGCTTTTAATTAGTGACGTAGTATAACATAGTTTGAAGTTGGGTTTGGAAGGCAATGTTTTTATGACTGTTAAAAAGTACAGTCATTAGCATGTTTGCTAACTAGTTTACAGTCACAAAAACTGCATTAGATTGGATGATTGCAGATAACTGATTGCATTGTGTAGAAACTGACCTGCTCGGTGTGAGGGAGTTTGCAGCCTAGCAACCAAAGACTCTGAAAGTTATTTTTTCTTCTCATTTTTAATTTTGTTTCTCTGTTGCCATCTTGACAAACTAAAGTCCTTCTGAGTGCCCGTTTCCAAGGCAGCAAGATCGCAAGTTCATTGCACTCAATAATTTTGGGCATGCGGCGGTCTCCGTACACCGATTTTAATAGTGTGACTGTAGCATTACTGAACAACAGATCTTGTCATGTCTTACTAGAATGGTAGCAGCCGCCTCGTGGCTAGCACATCGTTTGTGTACCTGCCTCTGAAACCAGTAGGTTTAGTAAATCTACCTGTATTATCGCTGTAAAATAGAAAGAGAGATGAGAAGGGAACAGAATTTGTGCTGTTCTAGCATCAGTGGCAGGTCTTAGTGAACAGCTGTGAAACAGTGTAAAACATAAGAAGCTTTTTTGGGAGAGAAATTAAATCTTTTCCTCACTGTAACAACTTCTCCCAGTCACAAGTCAGCCGATAATCTCCAGCCCCTTATGACTTTTTCTCCTCCTGATGATGTCAGCATGTCGATGTCGGCGGCGGCAGCCTTTGTGTCAGCTTATTTAACTCTTCAACTCAAAAAATCAGGGGCGAGAGAGTGAACTGTATATGTGCTTTTTTTTGGTAATTCCCACCATTGCATCGGTTCGACACCACTGATTGCACCCCAAGGCCCTGGGAACATTGGCAGCGTTGTATGGCGAGGGAGACTCCAAGTCTGATAGATTAACATTAATATGGACTGAGGGAGAAGGCCGGCCATTTCCCCCCTTCACGGCCGTCGGGGGAAAATGCAATGGGCCATTGACTGCAGGGCCACACACGGATGAACGACTGCACCCTCTCACATGGATGCAGGAAAAAAGGCTGACCCAGAGATGTACGGACATGTGGAGGCATGAAGGAGAGTGCAGGGTGGAGATGTGAGGGTGAGCTCGCATCCATAAAAAAGACAAATATTTAGACACAGACATAAACGCACACGATCATCATGCACAAAAATGTCGGGCTCCACATGAGATGGTGTTATACACATGTACTACACTGGTAAACTCCGCTCTGCCGACAGCCTATTAAAAACCGAGTGAATTTATAACTCCCAATCTGGTGATTAAGGATTGAGAAGTTGCTTGCTCTTAGCTTTAGGCTCTTGTCACACAGGACTGTTTTCTGTCTATAAATCTAACAGCCAGGAGTTTTCTTCTCCTCCCCCCACGCCCCCCACCCATTTTTATAGAGGTGATTTGACAGCCAATATAGGATTAAGACCGTTTCATGTTCGTGCTTCATTACTGCTGGCTACATATGTAAATTCTGGGTCTCCCAGTCGCGGGTTTCTCTTGAAAATTTGAAAGGTTTAGAAAGCAGTTTCCATAATAAACTTTGATAATATAGATACTAAGGATGCTTCTTGTTGTCCTGCTGCTGCTTTAATGATGATTTTCTTTACTTGTATTTTCAAATCAAGAAAGATTAAAGAATCATTTAGAGTACATATATATTTTAGAATGATACCACCACATTTCCGAAGACCCCCCTCGGTGCCGAAGCGAGGTTCGGGCGATGCCATGGAGGGATGCAGTATGAATGCTGTATGTAGACAAAACACGACGACACCGGAGGATTTCAGGTTTCCGGCCTTTCTCCAAAACACCCCAAAAGTCATCGACATCACCTGAAAAAGTTGCTTAATTTGTTGCCAGTCGCTTTTTGGACAAAGTTGCTCGGAGTTCTGAAAAGTTGCTAAATCTGGCAACAAAGTCGCTAAGTTGGCAACACTGGTGGCCGGTGTTGCCAGAAACTACCATGTGACAGGAATGTTCATGTTGAGTCATCAAAGATCCAGTTGAGATACCACAGCCACCTCACTGTAGGTGACTGTGGTGATATGATATGTGGCTTTGCTTGCGCTCTCTCTGTGTTCTGGATTGGCTATCCATGGGGACTCTGGAGCTCGGGCAATCTCGGCCCGAATCCGGTGAGTTTGCCAAAAACAGCCCGGTCCGGCCGTTGAGTTGTCCCAATATGAATGAGTGTCTGTTGGGAGTACTGAGTCAGCGATGTACCCGGGTCTAACAGTGCAACCAAAATACTCACTCGTCCACAAGAGCGCCACCATTCTGATGAATTAGCAGAGTGGGAGCGTGCCGAGACACATATTGGGACATTGTGGGAACCATTTGGGGAATGGCCCTTCCTGTTGGCTCTTTTTCTGGTCTCCGTCGCTTCCTAAAGGAAACACCCGAGGCTAAATTTGTCACTATGTTCACAGCTAGGCCACGACTAGCATGCCAGGTAACAGCTAGCCTGCGCTGCTGGATAATGAAATATTATGCAGTGATTAACAGCGCAGTGACCCGCGGACACATTAACTTTACTTTAATTCTGTGAGGTCCTGATGGCGGCGATGTCAGTTGGACGTTAGCAGTGACGACAGCAGCTGTGAGCAGCCTGCTGCAAACCGGGGCCCTAATCAAAGAGTTCCTTTATATTCCCACAGAAACTGGGAGCGTTCGGTTTGTGACAAACACTAACATGAAAGAAATAACTGAGGTAATGAGTCTATATTTTGCATGTCTGCTCTGAGTGATCCGAGTTAGCCGGCTTTCATTGCAGGATATTAAAAGTGCCGGTAGGACGCAGGTTCAGGTTCCACGTCTGAGTCCGGTTTGTGTGTTTTGGATGAGCGCTGCACTCCCTGAGAAAGAGGAATAAAAATCAACCAAACAAATGAGGAAAGGCCTGAGGGTTCTTATTGATTGGAATTAATTGGTAACTGCGTCACCGGCAGAAAAAGTAAACAGGTCAGTAAAGACTTTATTGTAGAATTTAGCTTCTTTTTTGTTTAATCAGCCCTGGGTGACCACGTTTATGAATGTGTGTCGTGTTCGTGCCTTTTGGATGTGTGTGCTGCCACGTAAGAATTAAACTGCTTCTCCCAGCTTCTCCTTGTCCTGCCCAAGGTCCCTTAAATGTCCATCTTTTTCTCTTTTTTTCCCTGTCAGTGATCTATGAATTAATACCGCTTACACAGTCCCATTTTCTCTTTCTCCACCACCACATTAACAAATTTATAGCCCTGGCTCAAAGATACATGTGTTTCTTTTGGTTCCGTTCCCATCTAAGTCTTGCTTATTTAAAAGCCACACAGCCTCATACATTACCTGCGGAGTTTTGGGTCTTAGCATTATGTCACTGTGGGTTCAGGGTTCTGCTTTTGCACTTAAAAGCCCCCTGATGACAGACAAAAACATAATCAAACAGATTCACAGGAAAACACACCTACAGTGCCTCGCACCGTGCACTTAGTGCACAGTGCAAACATAACCACATGCCGGAGAGAAAAATGTGCTGCAGCTCAGAGGATCAAGCTGCATCGGGCACTTTTGCACTCTGGCAGCACCAAGTGGAAGTCAGTAGAAACTGCTCTTGTTTCTTGGTGCAGCGCTCCCATGCTGCTGCGCTCACTGGAGTGATGTTCCCCTCATAGAGCTGTGGAAAGGTCGAACTATCCTGCTACAATCATTTATGAGAGGAATTCCTTCTTCTGTTTTCAGGCCCTTTTGTCTGTGAGATAGTGAAAAAGCTCTGGAGTGCAGTTTTTGATCTCAGTAGTGATGCAACTTTGGGCTTTTTAGGTCACCTGTAACTAGACTAAGAAAGCCCTAATAAGCATCTTTGGTTATATTCAATCAATCGTGACGCTTCAGGTTTCTAACTTTGCAGCACATACTGTAGCACACATGCATCCTGTGAAGGCGAAGAAGCTTCTAAGTGTATATGAACGTAGTGTTTTTGTAGCACAATAAGGCACAAAATGCTGTCAGACAGCAAAGACCCTGCACATGGACAACTGCTCGGTGTCGCTCCTGGATGTTTTTTTTTTAATAAACTATCATAGTGACAATCAACTAAGATACAGCTAGCTTGGGAACAATAACCTCGCCCGCTGCTTTTGTACCGACTTTATAGAGCGTGACAAAAAGGGCGCTTGTTTTTATCAGTTGCGTACGTTAATAACTGGGCACAGACATTTATTGGCACGGTCGTTTGCAGCTCCTCGAGGAAATCGGTGACGCACGAGGGTTTCTGGGAAAACCTCCCCTCCCGTCGCTGGTGTTTTGTCGAGATGGCTCAAACCTCTGCAGGCATCGGATAAAAGCGTGTGCATGTTACGTTACACGGCCAGAGTCTAATTTAAGATCAGTTTTTTTAGGAGTTAGACAAGTGTTTTACTACACTGTTCTGGATACATGAAAAATGCTGTGAACCCTTTTATATAAAATACCAAAAAATATTTAAAAAGCCAGACGCAGCCACTAGGATGTTGTAACTATCTCCATTTATTGCCATTTATTGTAGAAATAAAGGAAGTCCAAAGACCACTAAGCAGTGATGCTGTACACAGCACACCTGCTCCCCAACAAGAACACTGCAGCCCATTTGTGGCTTTTCTAAAAACCGCACAGATGAGTCGAAGGCTCTGTGGATGGATGAGACGTCGTTATCTAAATGAGAAGCATCCCGGTTTGTGCCCGTTTTGCTGCTTGGCGAGCACTGCACACGTTAAATACAGGTTTGCAGTGGCAAAGTCTAATTGCTGACCTCAGTCGAGCAGAAATAAAGGACCTGGAGCCAGCGGTTATTGTGAGGAAACCCACACATGTCCCAGAGTTGAACAAGTCTGTAAAGAGGAATTGGCTTAAATTCAGACAAGCCAGTTAGGAAGACTGATCGACAGTAACTGGGAATGTTTAAATGCAGCGGGGAGACGTTCCAATGTGTTTGTAGTGTATTTCCCCCCTTTAAGGACTCGTGAGACGTTTTAGGTTGTATTCACAAAGGAATGTGTTTTCCTACAGCTGCAGATTGTAGGCATGTGTAAAGTATTATTTGTAAAATAGTCAAACTTGTTTGTTTTTCCCATCTTTCTGATTTAGAGAAATCACCTTTCCCAGCTCCTCCTCCTCCCTGAGGTCCCAGCATAAGAGCTGGGAGTTACAGCTCTCACACAAAGTGTGACATGGTGACATAAACTGTCACAAGGCTGCACAAACTCAACATTTTATAACTTTAGAGTAGCTAAAGAGGTTTGCACCACTGGAGAACCACAAGCTCACTATTTCCAGTACTAATACAAAACTGTTTTTTACCTATTGAAGGCAGAAGACTGTAAGTCCAGCCCAGCTTTTTTCTTCTTCTCTGTAACACACATGGAAGCACATGTGCTATCACACATATACACTCGGGCTCCTCGAGCCTCTGTGCTGTAATAAGAACCTGTGGCTGTCAGCGCAGCGCTGTGAAAACAAATTAGCCCAATGATTAATGAAAGGGTATTAGAGCCAGCAGCTCATCCTGCTGTGAAGATGGAGTCGCTATTACAGAACAGCATGTGGCATACATGTCTCACACACACACACACACACGAACACAGTTTCATTTCTAATCTTGTGGTGACGTTTGCTTAAAAACTTGATTTCAAATATTAAAGAAAACCTTGCAAAGTATTAGGGATATTTATATCACAGTTAATGCGACCACCCGCCTGTGTCATCACTCAGTTCAGTTCAGTTTTATTTACATGGCACAAATCACAACAACGGTGTTTTATGAGTATCATTAAATTATTTATAATTAAAGGATATACCACTCTGCATCTCTTTAGTACAGAGCCCATCAGTGACAAAGACATAGGCAACAGCCATCATCTCTTAACTGCTTATTCAGTTCAGTGTTGTGGGAATGCTGGATCTCAGCTGTGATAGGGCGAGAGGTGGGACACACCTTTGACAGGTCGCTAATCCATCACAGAGAGGAAACCCAACAAATTAGTACCATCAAACTACCAATGTGACAGAGTCCTCTTGTTCTGGAACAAATCATTTCACATAATAAGCTAGTGAAGAATAGCAAATGTGCTAACATGTAGCATAGCCACCTGTCTCGTTCTTTCTCTTATTTGTACGGGTTTTAACATCCGCATTAAAACGCTGGTTAAAATGTTGATTAATGCTAGCATCCACTTTTGTAAGGATTAGTTGTATAAATGTGTAGTTTGATGTAAAAGCAGGATTTACTTTTGGCTAGCATAGCTAATGGTTGCCAACATTACCGTTTACCTTTCAATGCTAGCTCCTGGACAGGCTCCACAGGTGTGGTTGTTCGGTTTAGTTAGAAGTCCAGAAACAGTGTGGACTTGAGCTCAGGCATCCTGCTCGAAAGATATTAGTGCTTTAATTAATTTTCCATGTGGTTTGTCTAGTATAGCTGATACGAGCTAATATAGCTAATATAGCTTTAAAAAATGGAACAAAAGGCTAATTAAAAGAACCAGCACCATATTATTGTAAAGCTTTATGAACCCTAAAGTCTCGACGAGTTGGAAATCAGTCCTGCACGTCGTCCTCGTGTGCTCTCGGCTGCTTGCTAACTCCCTCTGTATGTTTCCTCTGTGCCTATGGCAACACATGGTCTTTGATAAAGGCTGCCTTTGGCTGGCGACCAAATATAACTGAGTTATCATGCAACATTTGGATTAGTGTAATTGTTGATGATTGCCATTGTTCTCCTCGCTGACTCGCATAAGAAGGGTTTAAATGTAAGCTCGAAGTACTGAGGTAACGTTTGGGATCCGTCAGACATCACTGGTACTGTGAAAAGTGATCATTACCAAGCTGTAGCCTGCAGATAAAGTCATTATTTTATGATCTCCTATAATTTCTAAGGAATTAATAAAATACAGGTTAAGAACAACAGCTGCGCTCTGAGATTGGTGACACTGACATCATGCAGACATCTGCCCAACCAATGAGGTCTAAGTCATCATCGGTGGCAATGCCAATCCTAATCTTAATTCTAAGCCTAGGCAATAGAAGATGTCATTTTTGTTTCTATTAAAATTTTCTCACAAATCTTGGCAATCAGGGATACGAAGAAGGTCATTCAGTTTATTTGTTTTCCCATTCGCCAACATAAAAGGTTAGGGTGAGGCTCATCACCTCTGACGACCTCAGGTTAAGCGCAAATGTTGACCATCCTCTAGATCTCTTCTTTCGAAGGCCGTGTTGTATCACCGAAAAGGTGCGGTTGGTCACGCTGCCTTAAAGAAACACCGTCACTAAAACAATTTCATGGCTTTCAGCAGACGCACAGCGTCCACAGTGACTCTAAAGCTGTTTTGCAGCATCCAATAAATTGACAAGTAGAACACAAACATGATGTACTGCTCGCTGACTCTTTGTGGTACATTATACAAATAACAGGAGTGGAAAACACAGCAGGTCTTTACATAATAACTCATATCCAATAAACTCTATTCTTTATTTTCAGGCTTTGCTTCCTACCCTGACAACACTTCTGCAAAATGGGCAGCATTGTTGTTGGAGAGAATCGCGCAGCTCGCTGCCAATACCACAGATTAGGCAAACCTAAGAGGGAAATGAGACTGATTGGAGAGAAGAGCTCATTAGATTAGAATTATTTTTCATTAACATCATTAGTGTGGTGGATTAAGGGAGGAAACCATACTGTGGTAAGAATAATGCTTTCAACGTGCTCTCTGTTAGGAGCTGGCAGCGCTCAGCACCGAAAGTAAAGCGATATCCTTTTCAGAAAATTAGTCAGTGGAAGCAATCGTCACCAGAGTAAATATTGACCGCCGATTTGGATAAGTGATAGCGGGGGAAAAAATAAATACATTGTGAACTTTTACACCATTTTGATGATGCTCTCCATCCTCTTTATATGCCGAGCTGAGCCGGAATGACCAGTCGTGGTTTCCCTCTCAACGTTTTTACTGGAGTAATACACCAATTATTTTTAATGGAGCTGAAATAAGAATAACGCAAGGATCTAGTGAGCTGCGGAAGGCAAAAAAATTGGCTGCGGGTGGGACGCAGCGGTGCAGTGATGACCTCATGGCTGTGGCCTTCTTCCTCCCCGACGGTGTCGGAGAGCTTGGATGTGGATGTGTCGGAGCCGCATGAGCACTTTGACTGACCCGTGCACGCCGCAGAATGACAGGCGAGGGAGCTGCAGATGTCTTACCTGTCAGAAGGCGTATCGCTAACATGGCGGATGGTGACGGGTGGAAGAAGGGATGGTCGGGTGGAAGGGGTGGGAATTGAAGAGGAACCGAGGGGGTGGAAAGATGAGACGATTCTTGCTAGAAAATGAAAAGAGGAAATGGAGGCAGAAGGACGGAGACGTGAAGGATGTCGGGCGAGAGGCCTTGGTCCCTCTGGTAGCTCGAGTGGATGTAACCTAATCAGCAAGTGCAGTTAATGACATTTTATATAACTATTAAGCAATTATTGAATACACAAAGTCTTTTTATAGCATCCGAGCACCAGTACTTTGGGGACTTGCGCAGAGGAGGGGAGCAAAGGGGATTTAAAAAATTGTAATAATAAAATCACTCGAACGTCCGGGCCAAAACCTACATTTTCATTTGGAAAAGCAGTCATGCTCGAGCATAATCCACAGCACACCTCAGGTTTCATATGCGACTGGGATTCGTCCACAGTGGCCTCAGCTACTCTTTTTAACAGGTACAGAGCTCTTTCTCTCTCTGTGCACAGCAGACCACCACTCTGACTGCTGCCTTCTCCCCTCCAGGCTCCCAGCAGAGCTCCCGCAGTGGAGAAACACACTCCTGCACTTAGACGATGGAGCCGAGCTGCCAGCAAGATGAGTGGCAGTCTGCAAAGTCTGACATGAGTGGGAATGAATGGATTGCACAGTGAGAGGGGGCAGATGTTGCTGCCTCTCGAGCAGCGGAGTCAGACTTTGGGGATGCCGGGATAGGAGTGCATCGGATTTAAGAAAACTGAGCGCTGGCTTACTGAAAATACTATTTTTTTCCTTGTTCTGATTCCAAAAGAAGCATACATTACTCTTCTCTCTGCAACTGCAAGACTGTGAAACAAAATAGGAATTTTAAATTGCCAGTCCCGTCGTTTGGAACAACAAAATCTCTTCCCGGAAGCCCCTCCCCTTACCGATCACCTACATAATACACTTGACCTCGTGGTTACATGGTTAATCGCTAACACATTTTATACTGAGTGCCATCAGTTAACTCATCTTCTAGCTGGAAGCCACGATGCCTGTTCACACATTAACTTCATCCCTCTGCAGAGAGTTCGTCACATGGCTTCACTCTTCTGTGTGAAATCGTAGCATCTCTTCCTCTTATAAATGAGCAAAATGACATATTTGTGGTCTTGAGTGGAAGATGTGTGGACACTGCTGTGGCTTATGCCACTGCTGTCTGAACCACATCAAAGCACTGTGCATAATCACAGCCTCTTGGGTATTAAAGGCGTGTCAAACAACACCCGCAGAGCCCCGTGTTCAATTCTAACTCTAAATCCAGTGACAACTGCGAATCATTTTATTTAGGTAAACACGGAGGCTTTGCCTTTGGACCGCGTGCGAACGTTTATGTGTTCCCGAATTAGTCTCTTAGCAGTGCAGCGATATTAATCACGAGTGTTTCTTGCCAGCGGAACAAAGTTGTCAGTAAAATTTCTGCTATCCGGGGGACGCGGCAGATCTCAGTTATGTTTACCCTCTCTACAGTAGCACCCTGGGATCTGCTGTGAAAGCGAGCTCTGTCTAATCAGAGAAGAATATTCTGGATCACTTAGCTTTAGCGTTACCTCTGCCAGCGGCCCGGCGAAGGGGATGTTTAGTCAGAGGAATCTCCTCATGACTCACGATGCTCCTACATTTACATTAATGAGGAAAATTTGAATTTCAATAATTGCTGCCATTTGTTTATAAGAATAATAAAAGTTCGGATTGAAGTTTATGTGAAAGGATAAGCACAATACTCCGAAATCCTAATGCACTCATTAGGCAGGTTTATAAACACATGAAACACGTAAGCTTCATCATTCCTGCATCCATCTCTTCCATCAATTCATGCAGTGTATAATGTTTCTAAGCAACAGCAGCTTTCATGCTTTTTATGAGCAGGTTTTACGGCTGATTGGTGATTACGGCTTTTTAAATAGTCCACATGTATACTGTAGGTATATTATGCCTCACATGTTCCATTAAAAATGAAAAAAAATAAGGTATAATAACTTTAAGAATAACACAAATCTATTTAGAGAAATCAGAGTTTTTCTCTGGAACAAGGTGCAACTATACAGGCCTACAGCACCAACCAGCAGAAGGCGACTAGGAATAACTGCAAAACCAAATCATAATATTTTGTCAGGGTTCTGTACTTGCTCATGCGCGTGACTGACCGACACAAGGAAAACAGACAACGCAGATTTTTGGAAGCATTTTTTTAAGACCTCACTCTGTTTCCTCTAAAAACACGGTGCGGGGTGCATAAACGCGAGGACGCGTTAGGAGGGCAGACCCGATGCATGCTGGGATGCAAATGCTGCTGAGCGTCATGAAATCATAAACCATCATGTTGCACCGTTTACTGGCGCTTTTTTAAAAAAAAAACTCTTCTCATGCAAAATAAATACAGTTTAGATTCATTATATTAATGTTGCTTCCCAACAGACGAACTCACAAAATTCAGTTTTTGCTCCGAATTTACGGCTCTCTCGATTTTCTGATTCGAATGTCTTCAAATTTAATAACTTACTTGCAAATCCTGTTTTGTAACATGGATTTGTTCATGTGTAATAAGTCATAATACTGCTGTATGTGCATGCTACCATCTATTGAAGCACGTCAGAAAGGATAAAACTCTATCAGCTTACTAACTAGAGTGTAATACTATTACAATGTTTCTCTAGTACTTAATGAAGATTTATTGCAACTAAAATATTGAGATTTTTTAATATGCACATTTAAAGTGTACCTCATAGCTGAGAAGCCAATGGCGGCATCTAATTAGAAAGTGAGTGGTTTCCATTTGTTTTAGTCATTTAATCCCACGGTGCATTAAAAAAAACGTTGCTTACTGCATATTTTACACAATGGAAAGGCCACACAGCAGGCCTCAGCTATCAGCCGTGTTTATAAGAGCACGTACCTGGAGGGCAGCGCTGCCATTCATCCTGACAACTCAGCCGGACAAGACCGATGGAGTGCCGACAGCACGGATGGATGGGTGCGGAGGCAGGGAAGGAAAGAAAGATTGAAGGTGCAGAGGCTGGCGCTGGCAGCTGGGTGGAGGTGAGGAGAAAGGTGTGTAAACTGGCAGCAGATGGAGTGATGGAAAGTGCGCAAGGTGTGTAAGGTCAGTAAAGGAGAGTATAATGGGGTGTAGGCTGACGGTGATGGTGGTTCTGTGCCCTCCGGCCCTCCCCTGCTCCAATGATAACTTGTGGTTTTCAAAGTGTTCCTCAGAGCCACAAAGAGGCCTAAGAAATAGCTGGCACTTGGCGAGCGGTGGACTGTTCCATCACAAACAGGGACCCGGGACCCTCACTCCCGAAGAAGGAAATGTCTCTAAACCATATACCACCCAGTTTACTCTGGCACGGTGCTGGAAACCAAGACTTTTATATGCATAGCTTTAACATCGGCTTTTGGAAACGGAGCAGATGATGGACGATGGCGGAAAGCTACCTGCTGCTAATAGGAACACCGGGCTTGTAAAGAGCATGCATTTCCCTTAGTCTTTGACTTGTTAGGTCAATTAAACGATCCGAGAATCACAGATTTGGGGGGCGTCTTTGCATGTTTGTTCTTATTCACTCACTCGTTGGTTGTGTTTTGATCCCAGCGTGGCTGTAATTTGTGTTTTTGGTTTATGCTTAAAACAGTCCGGGATACAAAATGAAAACCGCAGATCACAAATGCCTCTGTGAGAGGACAAAATAGACCTTGTTAGAGTCCAGAATGAGCCAGTCGCACTGCAGCACTGACCCATGTTCTTCTTCTGGGACCTGCTTATGGAGGCATGTAAATACCATTTTGAGGATCGGCTGTAAACATATCCAAGACATCTACAATACTTTTATTGTTGTCTTCAGTTTGCAACACAGATTTGAAGCTTATTGCTGTGTATCCATTACATTTCTTGTTAAGCATTCGGCGTGCCAGCTTTTGCATGCAATCACTTCTGTTTCTTGTAAACTCGTCACAATAGTGATGTGATGTGTTGGTTCCATCATAAATGTGCGGGGACATTCATGTCCTCCCTTTGCTAAGCTGTAAGAATGATCCTCATTTAACACCTCCAACACTCTGTGTCCGCCAACCGCTCTATCCCTCAGAGGGGTTAAGTAAAGGCATCTTCTCCTCCTCCTCCTCAGTGCTCCCTACCCCCTCCTTCACCTACTGCATTCTCTGACCTAATCCATCCTAAGTGTTTACAGACCACTCCATTTTGGAAAGGGGGTCAGCTGGTCTTACTCAAACAGACCAATCTGAAACCAATGAGTGATAGTAGTAGCACTTTGGGTCACAGAGTTCTGCTTGTGAGTACAACGCTGAGACTCTGAATCTGAATTGTTTTTACTTTTTGAAAGCCAAAAACATTGCTGTTGTGTAGTGTTGTCATGCCAGTTATAGACCCGGTTTTTAATTAAGGTAGAGAACAAAACTGAAAGTCTGTCATCTTAAACAATGTCAGGAGATTTATTATAAAGAAACTTTCTTTTCCTAATATGAGAAATATGATCTAGTTCAAGTTTGGATTTTGGAGTGAGCTAGTTAGCTAATCTGGCTGTTAGCTAACCCGGCTGTTAGCTAACCTGGCTGCAGGCTCTTGGAGGTTGAACCGATACGGTTTTCAAAAATGTCCAATACTCATCTCTGTCACACACACATCAGCACTAAATGTAACAATTAAGCACAAAATATTATAATATGATTATTATTGATTCAGTTTCCTGTTGTGCTTTAGCAGACTGTTGTCGCTTGATTGATTGTTTAGGATGGCATCCCTATATAAGACATCGCTGCAAAAAATAAAAAATTAAATAAATGCTGTGTTAGAGCAACATATCGAATTAGCAGATGCTAATTTGTTTCACCTTTATTTAAAGACAGTATATATTTTAGGAAAATAAATTGTTGCATAAATTATTCAACTTCTAAAACCATTAACATGCTCATATTTACCAAGATTAGCCCATTCATTTGCTAAATTTTGATAACTGGTACCACACGCAAGGTTTTTGATTCTTTAGATTCTATTTATAAAGTTCTTAGAGGAACCTGAGTTGAAATCACACATTTTTATAAATAACAGGCTGTCACAGTCCCTTCGCTGGGTTCATGATGCTGATATAAGGGACAGAGAAGTGGTGTTTGTAGCAGACACATTAAAGTTTATCATGCAAACAAATGAGACAGACGTGCATAAATACAAATACCATGAAAATGTTTAATTTCCCTAAAAAACGGCCTCTAGCAATACTAGTATTTGTACATGGAGATGTTGTACAGCTGCCTTCACAACTATGTAGTAACCAAATTAGTTTCTAATGCAATAATCTGATCTATTTTTCACTTTGTAAGAGACGTCAACATCTCTCCATCTACAGTTCAGTTTCTGAGGTTCTCCTCCAATCCTGCATTGGCTTCTTGAAAATATGAAACATCTATCTCTGGAATTTGCGGGTGTCCTGTGTTTGCCTCATATCCACTGCTTGGCAGCACTTCACCAGAACACATAACACAGGAGGTAAAAGGTTAAATGACAGGTTGGAGGGGAGTGAGAATCTGGGGATCACACAAGCAAACAAGGAACAAAAGGTGAGAAAGGTCAGATGAGGGAGAGTGAGAGGAGAAGGGTGTTTGGGTCGGTAAGAAAAAAACGAGGTGTGTGTGTGTGTGTGTGTGTGTTTAGTTTGTGTGGAAGCGATGTATGTTTTTCTGTCTGAGCTGCGGATCAATGCCGGGACAGCGAGAGGGGAGGAAACAGGATTGTCGGTGGGATGGGACGGGATTAAAGGGACAAGTATGGAATCTGGGGTCAAGGCTACGATTTAGCTCCTCGCCCTTGAACGTAGATCACAGAAACGGCTTTCGGTCTTTGGGGGCGCGCCGTGTGTGAAAGACGGAGAGAAATGGAGAGACGCAGATATGGAAGTATTGTGGGAAGCAAAGTCGGATTTTTCATGCCTTGGCTAAGCACACAAACTTTGCTTGATTGCCTCTCATTTGAACCGAAGCGTCCGACACACACATGCACAAACAGACATGTGGAGATGCATGTGAGCTCATTTATCAGGCTCATACATTTTCTCTTAAATCCCAAGCATGTGAAAGCTCCCACATGGTGAGATTTTTTTGAGTTAGGACAACCCTGACGTAGGTCAACATACAAAACAAAAAGACCTTTAACATTGTCTCTCATTCTTCCTCTCCTTGTGATCTTGATGTAAAGATAATGAAGCGCATGTTAAGATGCTCTTATTGACTGCTGTTAATCATCTGAACCCTGCCGTTCACTAACAGCAGATACTTTAGGCTCCCTCCAAGCCTGAGTTTGCTGCCAGTGTAGTTTGAGCTGTAATTATGGAGGTGTCAGAGAAACAGTCCTGCTGCACTGATGGCTGCATTGACTTCTTGTCTTCTGCCTGGTTGACTTGTGTGGTTGAGCCGCTTTATCTTAATTATAAGTTACGATGTGACAGCAACAAACAGAAGAAAGGTCCAACAATTAAATATTCCAAAAGTGCTGCCTCACATAATTTGTGCGCTTCACTTTGAAAATTGGCAATTTAAAATTTTAGCTGTCAAAATAAAGCGTCTGTACTGCATTTGATCACCCAAAAACTAAATACCAGATCATAAAGAAATCAAATGTTTTCTCTGTTATTGGTAAATCATGCAAAATCCAGAAGATCATATCAAAGTGTTAGCCCTTAGATAGTGCTGCGGATGATGTTTATTCAGTTTCCACTGAGATCTGGTTCATCGTGGTAAAAAAAAGAGCTCAGTATAAAAGCGAAGCTTTCCATTTACTGGTCAGTCTACGTCCCCTTCGTCACCTATAGTCATGAGCTTTGGGTACTGACAGAGAGAATGAGATCATGGATATAAGTGGCAGAAATTAGCTTCCTTAGCACTGTCTAATGTCTTATATGTAAAATCAAGAACCCTAACTCGAACCCTAAATCATTCCAAAATATAGGTGTAGGGTTGGACTAAGATTAGGTTTATCACCAGCATTTTTCAACCTGAAAATGAAAACCTGAAAAAGATTCAACTTTAAAATGTGTTTAAAAAAATTACAGGCAACAATAGGTATTCTTGCTCCATCTGCAGCCAACAACACTCAAACGTTTAAAAATTAAGTATGTACTGTACCATCATGAGAATGAGTCGGGAAGCTCAGCTGTTACTGAACCTGCTTATAAGAGTTCTAAAATGAAACTCCTTCATGCCAGTACTCGGATTCGCTTTGGGAAGGATGCCGGTGTTAAAAGTTGCATACGATTGTAATAGCTGTAACAACAGAAATGGTTTGATGTTCTTGGGAACTACCAAGTTCTCGCTACCTGTCACGAACTATTGCAACAGTTGTCTGGTCCAAGCCTTCACACGGATCATCACTTGGTTCTCATTGTTTGTCTTTCTGTCTGTGGTGAGGTGATCCACCGTGTGGGGGGAGACAAGAGCTTCATCACTGTTTACCTTCTCCACGCTTGGACTACACTAAAGCTGTGTGTGGGCCGGACCCCCACAGAGACTGGTCGGGGAACTACTGTCGTCAGGGTGAGCAACGCGGATCTCACCTCCCACTGTACGGACAGGTTCCGCACCATTATCTGGCTGACTTGCGATCCAGAATTCGTCCTGTGTGAACCGTAAAAAAGCCTGTAATCCCCGCTGTTCGGTAGATACTTTCATCCACAACACAGTGAGTGTGGAACTGATGCAGCTGTCAGGCGTTTGGGCTGAACGTCTGACTGCATCTGCAATGATTGGAGCCCTTTTGGGAATTTCACATGCCTTTGAAATTGCTAACTCAGGTCTTGTTTTTTGTTGCGGTTTTGTTTTGTTTTTTAGTTAATGTGAAACTAAATTGAGATTTCTCCCTGCTCAAACAATGTGTGTCATTTACAAGAGTCTAGCGGTTTTCCAGACTAAGCAACTACCCTGATCACTCACAATGAATACAAACACTGACCGGTCATAATGAGTAGGCTTTGGCTTTGTCAAATCCTGTTAGCAGTGTGAAAATAATGCTGTCTGACAGCTCAGAATGGACTTGGCTACACCCCATTTTAAACAAATGAGATAGTATCGGGAAGAAAAATCACATGGTTTCTGTATTATTTACCCCAGGAAGATCTGAAAGTATGAGTAAAGGGAGCAAGATCAGAGATGTGGTAAATCTGGGAAATATTATGTGGTCTGTTTGGTTGCTATTTCACAAGTACAATTCATAAACTGTATATAAAAGATGAAGATAGCTTCCAGGTCTCAGTTATTGTCATACTGAATACAACATTTTTATTTGGTAAAGTTGATGGAGTAAGTATGTTGCAAATTCCAATACAGACAAAGTTATCATGAGCTTGTCAGTCACAACAGATCACAAAGCTAAGGAGTCGAGAACAATTTTCCCATATATTCCTATAAAACAACAGGCTTCGAGCCAGAAAAAAATTCAGCACGACGCGTGCATGCGGGGTGTTAGCATTAGCATGCTAATGCTAATTAGCGGGCTAATGCTAACCGCTGAGCCGGTGAAATCCTCAGCCTGGCGCAGTGGCGCCTCAGCCCGGCACAACGCCGGCCGATCAACCACTGGCTAGCAGCCTGAACAAGCCATCTACTGGCCATTAGACAGAATCACGTCTGCAATCGCTTGACTTTTCAGAACTGCCCGCCATGTCCGTTTTTGTATACAGTCTATGGATGTACCCTGCCCAGCTGGCACAAGTTCATAACATTAAAGAAACTCAGTGTGAGTATAAACTAAGATCACAACTTTCTTTTACTTACATGTAAAGTATTGGGTGCTGTATAAAAGTCTATAAAGTCTGAAAAATCTAGATAGATAGAATTCATCTTGCTACATTCTGATCACTGATTTATCAGATTACATTTTTCTGCACGCTCAGAAACTACATCCAGTCCACATCCTGACCTCCCGAGACACCCCAGGAAACCAAGAACAACTCATTACAAATCCTTTGAATAAACCATCCTCGTTTCAGTAACTTTAACACGGCAGCAGAGCCCCCAGAGTTGTAGCCCGCAGCTGTTTTTGGGCCTCAAATGGTGGTCTCCTTCATTGACTCCGTGTTCGCTAATGACCTTGGATCTGGGCTGCCTTTGTAAGACACAGATAAATGTTTACTGGTAAGGGATGACATCACAAGAGCTGAGGTCTGTACAAATATACAGGTACTCCCCCACCACCACCACCACTCCACTTCCTCAACTCCACATTGCTTTGATAAAAACAACTCTAAATGCCAGCATCTGCTCTGTTTCATTTATTTTGCTGGCCGCTGAAAACATAAACTTTTACTTAGCCGTGTGTTATTAGAATGTAAGCTTTTCTCCATATATCAGTTTGTGTTGGGCGAGCATGAGTATCTCTGTATTTTTGACCTGAGATTTCCGTCAGGGCTCTGTCATTAATTAAGACCCTTTCTCCAGGCACGGGTTTTAAAATGCATTACATAAACTCCTCAAACATAAATAAATCATTAGGATTTTAATCTGTATATACAATTTATTATGGCTGTAAATAAATAAAAATGTTGCTGAGAAGTTTAACCTCTAAATTCTAGTTCAATTTTGTAACAGGAGGGTTTTAAAGGGAAATTTGATGGGTATGTGGCACAGAGCAGTGAGATTTACGTTAAATTTACAAAGCGCAAGCTAGATGGGCTGAGCATGTCCAGTGCATAACATGTAAAGTATCAAAATTAACAATAATTAAATTAAAAATAGATTAATATTACTGCTGCATATATTTACGTTGAAGTCCTTACCATATTGTTTGCACCAAAAGGCACACCGGATCATTAGGCGCACTATAAATAGCCGTGTCTATTTTAACTAAGGCGCACGGGATTGTAAGGCGCACCAATTAAGCGGGAAAAAAAAGACGGCTAGATAAGTCAAACATCAATTTATTTATTATAAACTCAACTCTTAATGTTACGGTACCTATATGTCAAAGCGTAATATGTATTTCTCTGCAAGGCGGATAAATACTCCGTTCAGCTGAGCGGCGTCGTAGCTAGGTTGGTAAACACAGCCACATAAGGCGCACTGTTCATTTTAAGCAAATTAAAGACTATTTTGTGCGCTTTATAGTCCGAAAAATACGGTAATTAAAAGGCTACAAAGTAGTGTAAAATATTATTGAAAAATGAAGGTGGTGTTACAGCTGGGATGCTAATCTGAAAGTCCTAGCTTAGCCTCCACCTGCTCAATCTGCCTGTTTTATTAGACTGGACACGGTCAGAGGTGCTGCCCCCTGTCCATCATCACTACAGGTTTCCCTGCTAATGTGCTAAAGGAGTCGCTAACCTTCTCCCAAGGTGGTTAGCAAGAGGAAGCTTATCTGTTCTGATGAAAAATTGCCGATGCTCGTTTACTCGCTAATGCTAGCTCTGTTTAGCTGCCTCTCAGCTTGTCCAGTTCAAGTTACTGTTAACGAGAGATGGACAGGCCGGTACTCGAGGCGCTTTCAGCAACATCAGCCCGCTGTGGCCACGAGACGGCGGTAATGGAAAGAGCGCAGACGAGCGAGAAGCTTGGATACGTTTTAATTTGTCTGTTTATGGATCTGACGAACTGACTGGACGCCTCGTTTCATTTTATTTGTTTAAGCTCACAGCTCTGGGTACATTACACTAAGGTTTAACTGGGGAAAAATTAGCATTTCATTACAGATGTCTTAAATTTTCTGACACAAAGACATTTGAAGCTTCAGTCGTAAATGGATTGAAGCAACATTTCCCTTATTTATCGTGCCTCGGTACAGTTTCAGGAGCACGTGTTGCTTTTCATTTGTAACCTCGAGATCTGTGATTTGCTGCAGCGGCGACGCTAACTTTTCTACGTCCAAATTTCAAGTGTGTCGTTCCACTTTGAAAAAGCTTTCCTTCATTTTTATGTGACAGTTTCAAGGAGCAGCCACATAAATATTTGCAGCACTAAACATTACAAAAAGACCTCAGAGCTAGAAGCTGCTTCTAAAATGCCCACTACTGTGTATATAATCTTTTCTGCTGAAGTTTCATTTTCCCCTGAATCTCATTGCTGTCACACCCGCTTCTCAAACAGGCCTGACATCCTCCCTTGTTAGACATTCAGCAGCCGCACCGTAACCTGACCCGTTTGCGCACACACACATAAAGTCATATTTAGTGTGACCCACTGCCACCACACTTCTATCGCGGCCTCTCTACATATCACAGCGTAGTTTAGGTGCTCGCCTAGTGTGTCTGTGTGCAGACAGAGCAGCACACGAGCCTGAGCTGCAGCCGATACCAGACCGGAATATAATACACATCCCCTCAGCATTAGAAACACATGTGGAAGTCTGACAAAAGGTAGCATGTTCTCTGTGTGTCAGCAGTCAGTCTCCATGCTGTCTGTTTCTTAGGCTGCAGAGCTCTCCGGGGCGACACACGGGCTTTACAATGAAGCTGTGAAAATGGTCTGTTACTGGTTGCTTTCAGTGGCATTTATATTGCTGAACTACTGTGTCATTTGTATGCATTTGGACAACTGCATTAACCCACTATGATTTATGTTTTTGTGAGCTTTAACAGTTGGTCAGAAAGTAACCTTTGCCCACATTGACTTGCTAAACTGCTCTGCTGAGCCCTTCCTCGTTCTTTAGGCCCGATGGCAAGAAAGTTGCTGAGCATTTTGTTCATCTTATTTTTTTGAGCCTCTGAAGTACAGCGGAAAAACACACCTACGTCCAGTTAAAAGTGACAACCAAGTCATTTTCATGCCTGTTCCAAGTGACACAATCTAAAAGCCACAGTCTTGCTCTTGTTCATCACAGACTTTGAGCATCGTGTCATGTGACGATGTAATTGTTTACAGCAGCAAAACTGTACCAGCTTAATGCCTATGATGTAGAGTAACTACAACGTTTCATCTGTTATCTGGTCATTAACCAGAGAAAACTCTAAAAACTACATTTTGTGGCAACCTCAAGAGACCGTATCACCGTGTGAGAAAGGTGGCCCTTCAAAGTAAGTTATAACATATGAAAGATCTCCTTTTTATGTCTACTTTATATATATGTTGACAGTTGATGTGCAGGAAATAAGGAAGGGGTCCGATGGAAAGTAAAGTTTTTCATGGAGTGACTCCAGAAATGGCTGCAGAGGCCAATGCAGGCCTGAAATGTCCTCCCATATGTAGGACACACATGGGGACTGATGCTACTGTGAGCAGCCTCTGCAGTGAGAGCACCTTTGTGGGTCCTCCCAGGTGGACAGGTTGATTCCCAAGTCTTTGAAACTTGTCTTCAGGGAATCCTTCCAACGCTTCTTTTGCCCACCTGCGTACCGCTTGCCCTGGGACCGCTCACTGATGTCTGAGGCGGGTGTCTGGCATGTGCAGGAGAAGTCTCGAGGAAGGGTGTAGATGCTCGGCATGCGGGAGTTGCGCAGCATTTTAGTGACTGGGATCTCGTCTTCCCAGAGGATGTGGAAGATGCGGTGAAGTAAACTCAGGTGGCAATGGTTGAGGTGCTTGGCATGATGGGTATAGATGGTCCAGGTCTCATGGGCGTAGAGCATGAGTGGGGGGGACCCACTGAGGCCTCTCCTTTCCCCGACAGTGTGGCTCAGTCTGCCAAAGGCTTTGGCGAAGCAGCATCGATGCTGGTTGATGCATGCAGAAAGGCCCCAGGCAGCTGATGGGCTCAAACTCGGCACCATCGAGCTGATTTAAATCAGGGATGCTTTTAACTTTTGTAGCCCAACACTTTTTGATCGCACCATGCGGAAGCCACTGAACTGTAACATCTTCCTTCATTTTAAAGGCTGCTTCCTCACTTTTGTTACCTGAAATGCTGCTGTTCACATCTCCCTGATTGCAGTGTTACAGCTTCTCCTTGAATAGCTGCTTTAACTGAAAGCTGCTGTCTGTGCGAATGAATACATCCCGACCAGCTACATCAACATATCGGACCAGTTGTTCAGAGAGTAATTGCTATTCTTGCAAAAATGTTTTTCCGAGGTGAGAGACCCGTTTAAGATGGTCATCTAAAAAAGAGGACCAGTCAGTTTTTTTTAATTCATATATTGAAACACAACTGACATAATTTGTTAGTTTTAGACCAAATAATCCAAAATAATTTTTGCCGAGTTCGCAGTGATGACAAAGTTCCTGCAGGGAAAAGCAGAGGTAAGCGACTGCTGGAAGCTTTTATTCCTACCTTGAAACCTTGCACCCTCGGAAAGTGCCAAATTTCCGCCCTGCTCCGAGCAGGCTGGCATTCCTGTTGTTGGCCTTTGAAAGCTTGTGGTTGAGCTTTGCACAGCCAAATAGATGGCTGGGTTGTTTTTTTTTTTGCCACAGTCTTAAGCTCACTTAAACCTCCCGCTCTGTGTTGCTGACTATCTGCTGATTTGAATGACTAAATAATTCACTTAGTGTTCCTGACATTTTGTTTTCTCAAGTGGCTACTAATCAGCAGTCCTCCAGTCAGAGGAAGTAAAGGGCCAGGCTGAGGAGCGTTTGAACACCAGCGATATGTGACAATCTGTTTTGGCGCTTTGTCAAAACTTCTCTTTTGTCACCACCACACATTTGTGAGCTAATAGGTGATGAAAAGCCTGCTTGGAGGCCCAGGTGAAGCAGAATATTTTACGAAGACTGAAGCAGAGGCAGAAGAGACATCCGAGCATTAGCATGCGTGCTAGCCAGAGTCAGTCCCAGGAGGAAAACCCAAGTCTGGCCTCGCTGTCCCAGCGGACATCCTCTGCCGAGGTTAGCATATCCCTGTTTCGGCTGACTTGCTGAAAGTTGTGTGTGTGTGTGTTTCTGTGCGTTATGGACTCTGAGTGTGTGTGTGTGCGTGGCTGCTGAAAGATTTGTTATTTGGAGCGGTGAATTTTAATGACGTTTGTCAACTCTAATACGCGGAGCTGCCCAGCTGTGGACAAGGCTGAAGTTTTCTCAGCCTGCTTTGAGTTTATTTAAAGGAAGTGCTGCTTTTCACAAAAAACTACTGCAGCTTATTTCTGGAGTCGATGCTCGGTGTTTATAGATTAGGACAGGGATAGCAGCATGCATACGCACACATTCACATCCTCACACTCAGCATGAGGATCAAGTGCCACAGATTAGCACTGCAGCGCACGGCCCGCTGCAGACCTGCGAAGCCAAACAGGCTGTGAAATATTACCCATATTAATCCATAACTCTGCAGGTCGCGTTCACACTGCCACCTTCTCGCCTCCCACAGTCATCATTGCTGCTCATCACTATCATCTCTGATCAAGTGTCTTCCTTTCAGCTTGTATCTGTGCATGGTGCATGCATCTTTGTGCGTTTCCCGCGCTGTGATCAGATGTAGTGTGTTTGTGAAGCGGTCCACTGTGCCAGTGAGTCATGTCAGTTGGTTAGCACACATAATTGCTCCTAAATTCTCCCGTCAGTGGCTGGCTAATATCTGATTAAAAGGTAATGAGCCACATCCTAGTTAGCAAAGCGCCGCCCACTGCTGTGGTGCCTCCATTTTTTCCCCTTTTTTAAAAAAAAACCCCAGTCTGCCCTTTTTGGCGTCTCGCTCATAGAGACAAATGAAAGTTTTTAAGAGGTAAAAAAGCAAAGTACTTAGCCTAAGAGAGGAGAATGAGAGTGCTCATGTTCTTGTACATTTCTATAGGCTGCTGGTTCAACATCCAATATAACCTAATCTGATTTGAATTTGACCTTTTCCAGATTACCTTCTCAGGTGTGTCTGGGTAATTACACTTTGGTTGGCGGATGCAGACTGACAGAAAATAGTTCCATTGTGAAACGGCTCTGAATGAAGTTTTCTGAGTTACCAGATATCATGTTGCTTCATTATATTCAAGAGAAACATTTATAGAGCCGATATCTCTGCATGAATTAAAATAACTCATTCACTAATTGTGCTCCTATATAAAAGTATCTGTTTATTTTTTCTTTAATGTTTTTGCTGCTGCAGAATCACTTCACGTGCGTCTCCGATCTTGATTTTGTGAAACTCGGGCTGCTGCATCTAAAGGGGGAAAACGGTAACACACTCCTCCTGGACACTATGACAGATTATAATGACTTTCTAATGCTTTCTGGCGCGGCGAGTGTCTTGGATTCCTTTAGTGAGATCGTTTGGAAGCGAATTCCACCTGGTTACCTCAAACAGTTTTAAAGAAACATCACTTTTGTGGAAGTTAAACTCCGGCAGGCATGCTGAAATATAAGCATCTCTCACAGCGGTTTCATCAGAGCCGTTTCAGATGGACTCTCACACAGTTTTTGCTATAAATGTTGGGGAAAATGAGAAGCTAAGAGGGCATAACGCAGGCACTCTCAGATTGTTTAAGGCCCCGTCTGATAGGCTCGTAGGCTTCAGCAGCAGACCAAACAGCAATTTTTGATGCCATAATTGCTCAATTTATGAGCCAGTGCTTAGATATGAGGAGTATTGCTCTGGGTATTTATGCCAAGACAAGTAAACTAATCAGATTCAAGGAGTACAATTGGAAATTGTTTTCATTCTAAATGATTTATTTAAAGAGAGATTGGATGGTATTTTGTGATGGTTGAAAAAATCCGCCTTGCGATAGCTGAAATTCCCTTCCAAAGAAAAGACGATCATTTACTAACTCATTAGTCTTTATTTTCAGTGTGGACATACTTTGTGTATCTGTGTGTTTGGGTGCATTCACTGCAGCTATGGCTGAATGTATGCCTGCTTTTCCACATGGTACACTGTACTGTTTAATCCACAGCTTGTTGCGAATTCTGCCCTGGTGCCAGGTCAACATCGTGTCCCTTTGTGCCATGTTAACAGCACGAGACAGTAATATAACGAAGGAAGCCTGAGGGGGGGTCGGTACTCTGAGATTACCTTTGGAGGAGTGTTTCAGACTCATTAAAATGGCACTGGCATGACTGCAAATCACCGAGAGATTCAAGCTTTGAGAGTGTGAGATGTGTTATGAGCAGGAGGTCCACAGAGGTCACGTTAGTGGGCATAAAACTGTGTGTGTGAAGGACTTTAACTGAGATGCTTCTAGTAAGGTCAGAAAGGAAGGTTCAACTCTCAAGACTTTCTCAAATGGCAGGTTCGTATTTTACTGGATAAAAATATGAAACAAAACTTGCAAAGAGGAAGTAGGAGCAAGAAGGCCAGAAACTAGCATTGGAAATGGGATGTAGGTGCAGTGATTTAATGAAACACTGAAATATAAATGGAATATCTAGGATATGAGGTTTGCACAGGTCTGTGTGGATGTTTCTACGCTGATGATCCCACGCTGCTTCGATAACGTTAAGATCCGGGCTCTGGGGAGGCCGATCGATGACTGATAGTGTTAAAGTGTGTGTTTTCTATACAGCCATGCTTTTACTCCACTCGCAGTGTGTTTGGGATCATTGTCGTGCAGAAAAACGAAGCCAATCAAACTCTTTCCAGACGGCATCGCATGGTGGATCAAACTCTGACGGTGCATTTCTGCATTCTGATGAGATCCCGACGCCACCGGGTGAAACGCAGCGCCCGTCTCTCCGTCACTGTCGTAGCTCTCTCCTGACCTCTTCCACATGTATCGACAAAGATCTTCAGAAACCCTGAAGTCTGGCTTTAGCTCTGCATTGTAGCTCAACCTGATTATGCAGAAACTTTGTTGCGCAACTTTAATTGTGAAAGATCTAAAATGTATCCAGCAGATGCAGTAAGCCGGATGTTTCTGGGCCCGGGGTGCGTCTGCCAGGGCTCAGCATCTAAAAATGCTGCCAGTCAAACAAACAAACCACTTACACTGAGGTGTGATGTCATTGGCAACGACTCAAACCCGACTGTGGTTTTAACACGCTGCAGAAATGGGGAGCAGTTAGCGTACTGACCTTCATACCTGCTGTCGTCCGCTTTCGTCTTCGAACCCGACCGCGAAGACGGCGAGAAGTCACAGTTTGTTCAGCGTCGGGAATGCTGCCGAGAGCGGCGCGACGCCTGGCTCTTGTCTTGCGCCCTATTTTAAAGAAATAACCTGCTGCAGCAGCGCGAGGCCGGCAGAAAGTGAGCCGCACTTCAGACAGGAAGCGTGAAAGATAATATATTTTATGTTATATGTTTTGGGAACAGAGAATGTTAGTGTGACTCCTTATATTAAACATAAACCCATTTAAAGCTAATTGAATACAAATATAGGGTCAGTATATAAAATAAGATAAGTGGGCAAAGAGACGTATCAGGTATTAATGTTAACTGTTATATTTTTCCTACTAGTAGGTGAGATATTCTATGTCCAGACTATTATAAGAAGTGAGGCCCCCTAACATATTTTTCTTGGACAGCGCCCACACACTACATACACACTGCACACACACATCCTCAGTGGAAGCTCAGCGGGCTTGGAGAGGAAAGGCGGACATTTCGGGCCACGGGGCTACATTATACTATAGTAGCGGCTTTTATGAGACAGACAACATGCCTGGCTCCAGCAGGAAAACCTCATGATGGACAGGCACTTTACCTGAGCCAAGAGCAGGCGGGCCGGGAGGAGGGAAAATGAAATAAAATCAATACTCGAACATAACTTTTAAAATAAACATTTGCACTCAGCGGACATTGTTGGCAGTGGGAGCCGGTAACCTGCGCCTATTGGTGGAACTCAACACCAGACCGTGCGCAGAGCACTGGCTCCCATCGAGGTGATGGCTACTGGCAACATGTGACGTGAATAGCAGGCTGTGTTGTGTTTGTCCCAGGTAGAGAGACAGAGGAGGAGAGGGAAGAAAAGGCAGACGGGCCGCGATCCTGCAGGGAAGCTGCTCTTTCTCTGAGCAAAGGGGTTTTCATCAGCTCGGGGATCAGGCTGGGGGCTGCCCCCGCCTGCATGGGGGGGTGACGTCTGGTAGCAACAAGTAACAATTCTCCTCCTGTTTGATCTGTTTGATCTGATGTGCACACGCTATATGCCCCACGTTCCAGCTGCTGCAGGGTAGACCGAGCTGCGTGATTTTATCATTAATTTTCTTTGTATCGTAATTATTTCGTACTCATTTAGTCTCCAGAAACAAAAGGGTTTCCCAAATATGTGACAAAGTGTTATTATTGTGTGATGAAACACGTGATGCCAGCGAGTGGATGCGTTTACGTTTGATGCATATGGAGGATCTTAATGTAGCCTTTAAAAGCCGCGCCTGCTTATATGAGCTGCACCACATTCTCTGCATGTTTATCAGGCGAGCAGGTTCAGGCAAGGTGGGTCCTACTGAAGAGCGAATTACAGCACCGCGTCTCACATGGACCTGAGGAATGCAGGGCGCATTGCAGACCGATGAGCGATGTAAGAGGATCTGAGGGGGATTTTTGCCTAAAACAACAATAGACAGTCTGGGTCTAATAGTCCACAGGATAAGCTGGGTGGCCTGGTCTGGCTGCTGGGCCTGCCCTGAGCTGGCCCAGGTGCTGCTGACTTTGGTGGAAAAGAGCTCTCACTCTCTTCACAGCTGGCTGGAAGGACACGCGCGCACACACACACACATGCACACACACGCGCATGTGCACGCACACACAGCTGGTTCCTGCAGTCGTCC
>VOQJ01030685.1:3479-13624 GCA_015052665.1 Apistogramma diplotaenia
CGGCTTGTAAGACATACTTTGACCCCCTGGGTTTGGGGGTGTGTGTGTGTGTGTGGGGGGGGGGGGTGTTAATGCTGCTGATTAAAGTTGAAGGGGCAAGTCCTGTTGAAGTTCATGAAGTAGGTCATAGGACAGTGGGATGAATAGGAAACCTTATCCATCTTAGCATGACCACACCTTTGCAGATCAAGTGTTTCGCCATATCCTCGTTAGCAGGCAGGTGGTGTGGCTGCAGACTGACTTCACACTGTAAAGACTATGTGCAGTCTAGACTTACATTTGATGGTATTATGAAGCTTTAAGTCACCTGTAAGTGATATAATAATTGCTAGCAAGTTTATTTTCACATATTCTGTAGCGAGCATGCACCTTTGTGTAGTCTGCACTATGCAGAGGCAGCTCCGTGCACTTTAACTTTTTGAAGCATATGCATCTCATTATGTGCACAGCAGGTCATATGTAGTGTTTACAAGAAACTGTTTCATCCACCTCAAAGGTCAAATGCTGAAAGATGATGTCAGCGTTTCAGCATGACAACAGAAAGTTAATTTTACACTCGACTCCAGCTTTCGCTCAGAGAAATCATTCACTGAAGTTGAACAAAAGCTTTTTTTTTTTTTAAATTTGATCGACAGCAGCTTCAAAAGCCCAGAATGCAATGCTGTGACAGGTCCACTGTGTTTGGCTGAATAACATTAATCTGTGTTTTACACCATTCATACCAACGTATAGAATAGAAGGCCTTTATTGCCATTATACAGATGTACAATGAGATTGGAGGCCACTCCTGTTCAGTGGCATTAAAATAGAACCTCTAAAAATATGTTACATTATATAGAATCGCGTAAAGTTCTGTTGGATACTCTTTGTTGTTACCATTTTTTGAACAGAACATAACACATAAAGAGTTGCTTGTATTAATAATGCGCCGTCACATTGCTTGTCCTGCAGAGCAGCTCTGACTGCTGGAGCTGCAGCACATGTAGCAGAGCAGCATCACAGCTGAGCAAACAGTGGAGTCAAACGGATCGTTGCTCACTGATTTGGGAATTGCATTACTCCAGAGAGCTGAGGAACATCAAATCCGCCACTTTTCCCTTTTCATTACTACCACCAAGCCGTGTGCATATGTCTACGCGTAAGAAATACCATCAAATATCAGATCTTTTTTTATTTACTCCCCAAAAATTCAGTTGAGTCCTTCACGGCCTTCACTTCTGTGAGACTTCACATATTCAGATGTGGAGTCGTGACCCTAAAGTTTCCTTTACAGCTTAGCTCTTAATGTTTTTTTTAAAGTTGGACAGACTGCACAGTTCAATGCGATTATGATTGTGAATGTACTTCTTTGTCCTTTGGTGAATACAATCTTTCTCAAGATGCCGTTGTAATTATGACACAAATGTTGCTCATTATTTCTCAGTCTTGCAGCCAATTTATGTGGTCATAAATGTTTTGTTTGAGTCCGTGCTTCATGACAGTGTGATAATGTAAGGAAGTGTAATGGAAGGACACATGGCCGGACAAAGAAAATGCAAGGACTGCATTACAAACAGATGTAGTAAACAACACTGCTGTGGGAGGTGAATTTTGTGTTTAGTTGCATTTGAGGGTTTGTGTGAATGTTGAACTCTGCTGGTCTGTGTAGTCTCTGATTCAGAGAGCTGTCGCAAGGAGCAGAATTCAACTTTTAAACATGTAGCAGTTGTTGGCTAATCGCATTTGAATTTTTTTTTGTTTTCTTCACGGTCCTCGTGGGTTAAACCCTCATCACAAAAATTCCTGTGACCTCTTGAGATTCGTTGACTCGTAACATGAAATCAAGCATTTTCTTGACATTCACAGTAAATATTCTCGGTCACTAGAGGAGTATTTCTTTTAATTTATTACCTTACTTCTTTGGGAATATGTCAGCATTAACTGCTGCTTTTATGCTCCTCTGAGGGTAAATCTTTTTGCTTTTATGAAACAGTCACCACTCCACCCACAATGGGATGGAATGTCGACATATTAAGATCATAAATATTATGTTTGAACGTCTTTTCTCGTTGCCTTTGTCCGACATGTTTGTGTTGTACCTTCATAGGTCTCTAGGGTGAATTTAGACTTCCACCCTCGGCTTTTTAATTGCTCTCTAAGGCATTTGGATACATGTGACCCTGACAGTCTTCCCTGCATTCATTTAGTGTAAACCTGTAAACAGAACACATTCATATCTGCAGCATTTTACGTATGACAGATTATTAACGTTTATATCACTTAGTTAAAATCATGCATCATAATTACAGCGCTTCAAAAGATGGCGTCACTCAGCCGCCTTACGACAAGCCTGAATTTGACTGATACGGGCAATATGAGGCATCTGTTATAATACAATCTGTTAAGTCCCAATGGCAAAGCATGAGGTTAATATCTGTTTCATCTTGCACAGAGTATGCCCTCCACACTTACAGTGCCCGTGCCTCGGGTTCTATCCAGGCCTTTATAAACGTACTGTTAGATTTTCAGATGTAGACGAGTAAATAAGCTGCTGAAAGAAGACATTACGCCTTCATTTTCTCTTGTCAGTGCTTGGAAGTGCAGACAGCATCATTGTAATTGCTTAATTGTTATTTATGTGCGTTGGAGGAACAAACATTATGGCCAGTGATGACTTCCGATTGTTATTTTGGCCAGCCTTTCTCTGTCTGGGAGAGCAAATACCAGCGAAGCTCCTACAGCCATTAGATTAAAACACTGTTTGGATTTAGTCTCTTGCCTGTGTAAAGTGTGTTTTTTGTCTGGGAATTTTTTTGAGGACTCTCCACTTATTGTCCACATTTTTTGCTGAGAGGCTCTAGTTATATCTGTTCATGTGTCAGAATATTTTTATTTGGGAGTGGTGGAAATATTTGTCTTGAATGATATGTTTAAAAGCAGTTTGTTTAATGCACTTTTTATGCAGTTTACCATAATCTAAAATAAGAATCTCTTTCTGTTGCATGACAGTCAGGAGGCAGATTCCTCTCTGTTGCAGTGGTCACATGAAGCACGGCTTTTAAGCACTTTATTTGGCCCAAAAGCACGGCACAATTCCGCTAATTCCTCTGCAAAAGCTGAAGATAAAAGCTGACGATGATACACCGTGAAGCAGCTGTTAGTCATTGGAGTTTTGTGGTTTTGCAATAAGCACGCTGTTGAGGTTTTGCACATAGCTGCAAGGTTCCAGCATCTTCTGGTCTGTTAAAAGTTAGTGATTCCGGATGAGGGGAGGTTTCTCTTAAAGTAGATCTATTGTGCTTTCCGTTATTTTCTGTCTTATTAATGCTGTTTACAGTGGTGGTTTGAGAAATATGAAAAAAGTTTCAAATAATGAGATCAGTGTATGTGAGGGTGATCTGCGTTAATGATACCTAGAATACAGCAGGCTGTCGCCTGCATGTTTCAGCTGTGTGCTGCCACCAGGGGCGGTCTAAAGTCTGGGCTTACCTTCTTTCAGGGAAGTGAAACAGACTTGCTTCTACAGGTGGGCTTTATAACTTCAAAATTTTATCGCTTCAGATTTCAAGGAAATTTACTATAATTATTTCTCTGACAATATAGAAACAACATACTGAAGATGTTAACAATAACTAAAGTCGTTTTATAGTTCTGGCTGAACAATACTGTCACATAATAAAATTTAAAGATTTTTTTTTGAGATACTGTATCTTGGGTAAAGCTTTATAATAAGCTTGTTACTGCTTTTTTATCATTTTACCACATATTTTCCATCCACCCTTTTTCTCTTCTTGTCATACGGAGTCAGTGCTCCAGCGATGCTTGGTGGAGTCTCATTTGTGTACTTTGGGTACATTTGTGAGGTTGGAGGAGAAGACCTGGCTCACAGTCTCCACTCTACTTCCCCCCAAAGGTGTTCTATCAGGTTGAGGTCAGGACTCTGTGCAGGCCAGTCAAGTTCTTCCACACCAAACTCACTCATCCATGTCTTTATGGACCTGCTTTGTGCACTGGTGCGCAGTGATGTTGGAACAGGAAGGGGCCGTCCCCAAACTGTTCCCATGTCTTAGTATGCTGAAGCATTGAGAGTTCCTTTCACTGGAACACCAGACTTGGCACAATGCAGGCAGACAAGTACCGTTCTCCTGGCACCTGCTCAACTCAGACTCATCCATCAGATTTCCAGATGGAGAAGCATGATGAGTCATGAGAACACTGCTATAGAATCCAGGGGTGGTGTGCTTTACACCACTGCATCTGACACTTTTCATTGTCCTTGGTCATGTAAGGCTTGGATGCAGCTGCTCAGCCATGGAAACCCATTTTATGAAGCTCTCTATGCACTGTTTCTTGAGCTAATCTGAGGGAAACATGAAGTTTGGAGGTCTGTAGCAACCAACTATCTAGAAATCTGTGACCTCTGTGCACTATGTGCCTCAGCCTCCGATGACCTCGCTCTGTGATTTTACATGGCCTACCACACTGTGGCTGAGTTGCGGTTGTTCCCAATCGCTTTGTTACTCCAAAGGCTCTGAAAGACTTTATTTCACACAGCCTTTATGATGTCCAAGAGAGCGGAGCATAGATACTCCACCCAACCTACTGTTAAAAGCTTTTGTTTGTCAGGGTCACCCAATGAGAAGAAAGATGAGTTAAGGCCTTAAAGGGACAGTGGATGATCTTCCTAGCTTTACCATGGTCCAGTAAAGCCAGTTATTTAACTTATTTTACTTCAGCAGAGCCCAAGAATTAAAAGTATGAAAATAATGGGTTCATTTTAATAAAAAATATTAATTTAATTCCAAAAGAGATACGAGGATTGGATGAATTTTCACAAAGAGATTGAATGTCATAGGGGATATGTTTAAAGGGAAGTGGATTTGGAACACAATGGTGCTGATGGAGCATAAAAGCCTCATTAAGTGAAATCAAGATCTATCCGGCAGTGATGGCAGCTAGCCTCCCTCTCCATTTCCCAACGAAGGCCAGTCAAAGCCAGTGAGCCACACCCACCCTTTATCAATTAACCACCATGTGACAGCCCGACATCCGTCATACCGATACTTTTATTTTGGTGGTTTTGCTCCCGCGTGGACGAACAGAGGGCGGCGTGAGGTCAGGTTTCCACGGCAACTGTCAGCCTCCAATCCCCCTACAGTTGAACACCCTCATTCATTACCATGGCAGCGGAGAGGCCTCGTTTCCCGGGGGACGAGGGGCGTGAGGGACGGAATGTGAGACGGAGGGAGAGGGCAAACAAGTTTAGTGAAAACACAGTAATCCAATATGGCTGCCATTGTGCCACAGCTAACTGCGGCTAATGCGCACTGCTTGGAGAGAGGAGATACAGTGGTGTGATGATTAACCCCAGCCCAGACCTGGAAGACATGATGAAAGCACACGCAGTGAAACCAAAGTCTCAGTGTTGAAGGTTAATGTGTTTTATAGTGAATGGATCACAGAGCTCAGGCTGCCAGGGTGATGTGGATGACAACCACATAGATGGACTCTTAAAGGGTCATTTCACATGACTTTAATCTTAAGTGCTAAAAGATTAATTTATGAAAAAAGAGAGCAGCTTTGCGGCTTCCTCTTGTTAAGTGTAAGTTTGGACAGAGAGAGTGAGAGAGTTGGTTTTCCTGGTTTTGTTTGCCCCCCCCCCTTTTTTTTCCTCCATGTTTTTTCTGTTTCTCCAAAACATCCGTGTCCTTCAGTGACCTGCACAGCCCACAAAGAGGGATGCACAGGAAAACAAAAACAGTCATCATCCCCCAGTTAATGTGACTTCATGATGGTTAATAGGACAGACCCGGCATGACTGCTGCAGTGATTTTATTTTATTTTATTATCTTTCATGGAAAATAATAAGGATACACATTTAAACACACAGATCAAGCGTGCAGACGCCGTCAGATGACTGTAAAGGACGACGTGATGTCTGAAAGGGGCTCACAGCTTTAACCTTTCATGTGTTAGCAGACGGTTGTTTTGTTTCTTCTTTCTTCTTTAGGCTTCAGGCACATTCCTCAAACAGCATTTTGAAATGTGCTGTGCTTTGCCTGATATGAAGGCGGTGTTTCCAAAATGATCTTTATCTTGGAAATTGTTCCAAGGCCATGATGCATATTATGAAAAAGAGCTTTTGCCCAAGTTTAGAAGTGACTCCGGGGACCTTGTTTTGTATCCATCTGATTTAGATGGTCTGCTGTGATAGCTGTTAGGAGCACAAGGCAGGAAGCACAGACAGGAAAAGAGAAAAAGATAAATGATGAAGCCTGTGGTGTATTTTTAGTTCTATCAGTTTCAAGTGTGCAGCTTTGGAGCACAAATGCACTGCTCAAAAAAAATTAAAGCGATGTTTTTTTTATTGATCTGATCAGTTAAGTAGCAGAGGGGGTTCTTAATTGGTTCCAGCTTCTTTGGTGTTAATTAAATTAACAACAGGTGCACTGGAGGGGCAACAATGAGGCCAACCCCCACAACAGAAATGGTTTTGCAGGTGGAGGCCACTCACATTTTTCCCTCCTCATCTTTTTTCACTAGTTCGCTCAGCTAAAAGTCGAGCTATGAGTTGACCTCAAGGTAAAAATCAGGGATCAATCAAAATTTTGTGGATGCAATAACTTGGAGGGATGTGACCTAGGATGGCCAAATTCAAGTCGTAGATGTGTACTGTAGACCCATCAAACTTTACACACTTGTTTACTGACTACTATAACAGCACAGACCCTACACTGCTCAGCTTCATGTGGCGAGAGTATACAGGCAGTTCCTGCAGGCATATCAGACTGTCCAGAAGCTCAGTGATGCCCTGATCCAGACCCGGAAGGAGATCTCCCAGATCACTATCTGTTGTTTAATCGGGAGCATGCCCTGATGTTGTGATGTATGCATGCAGGCGCATGGGGGCCATACAAACGATGCAATACCGTTTTGAGTTTCTGCAATAATATTTCAGCAAAATGGATTATTTTTTCACTTTTTTGGGTGTCTTTGAATTCGGCCCTTTGTAGGTTGATAATTTTTGTTTCCAATAAAGTGGCATCCTTTCATTGCTCACACATTACCCACTGTGGACATCCAGCACGAGTTTTGTTTCCCCATGGAGATCTGATGTGTTTGAGCAGCGTAGCAGCTAAAGCAGAGAAACCGAAAGATGCTGGGTTCTAACTAGCTCTCTCTTTTTGTCCTTCTCTTTCAGGTCTCAGTAACCTCAGCTCTCCCCTTTTGCAACTCTCCCACCCATCATCCTCTCCCACCCCTCTTCCTCCTCTTCTCTTAGCCTTCCCTGCTTTCCCAACCTCCCTTCTCCTTCTCCCTCCTCGTCGGCCTCCAAGATAGATTCCCTCAGGAGTAAGGTTGACCTACTCAAACTGCCCCTGGCTCTCTCCACCAAATCCATCTCTGAGCGTAAAAGCCAGCTGGGAGGCGTCGGCGAGCTTCGTGGCACGGCGGGAGGAGGCGGGGCTCGTAAAGCCCGCTCACCGCCCACCCGAGACATGGACAACGAGTCGCAGTACTCGGGCTACTCATACAAGTCCTCCCATTCCCGGAGCTCCCGAAAGCACAGGTGGGGAACACACATTCACACCTGTAATTTCATATATTTGTTTCTGGTCTGTTTTATGTTCTGCAAACATATTTGAATACTGTCAGGTTTAAATACTGGATCTTTAAATGCACAGCGTGATTTGCACAACATTAGTAGAATAACAGCAACAATAATTATTTCTGGGAAGACTTTATCAACATGCACTTCTTAATCAAATATTTATGTAAGAGCGGTGGTTGAACTGCGGTCCAGTCAGGTTACACTGGCCTTTTCAGGAACTCCAAAGCTAACCGCAAAGCTTTGTTTTGGGGTGAAACTTAATTACCTCTAATCAGTGCAACGGATTATTAAATTTTTTTCTTTTTCTGAAAGAGATAAATCTGCAGCTGCTGTCTGATAAATCAGTGATTGTGGTGCTAATATTGGTTAGAAAATCCCAGCTGATTTTTTTAAAGGGTTCTTATAATTAAATAGAAGTCTGTACAGATTTCTACCTCATGCACGTGGTTTCTAAACTCCAGTCCAACATTCGCCTCTGAGGATATTAATTATGAAAGCTTTTATCTCTTTGCAACAGGTACTGACTTGTGAGGTTTCATAATCAAATTCTCCCTACAAGAAATCATCAATAACAGTAGGACATCTGGTACCGTCATGGAAACTCACATTGTAACTACCCCCTTGCAGACACTGTGGTATAAACCACATGCTGCCATCCACACTATATGTAGTTTCACTTATTCAAACACTGAACCGTCACACATCCCACATCTACAATGAAAGTAGAAAAGCTCTAATTCTAAACAGAAACATCAAATTCACTACAGTGAGCTAAGAAGCCAGTTTTCTCATTAACTGCTCCAAAAAGCTGAGTGACCCTTGGGATGCTTTTGCGGATGCTGTCCAGGGAAGCGCTTTCAATGAGAACATCTGTTTACTTCAGAACATCTGTTTACTTTATTTCTCAGTCGATTAATTGAAGGTGGTCAGTGATGGACATACTTTGAATGTTCTTAGTCATTCTGACTGTTTTTAAATGAAAGGAAAAACTAATTTAAAACAGACTTATTTCAACTAGTGATTACACTGTGGGATGTCAGAACCCATGTCTTTGTTTACAGGGGAATTCAGTAAGTTACAGTTGTGGGCAGAAGTTTACAGTCACTGCCATGAATGTCATGGTAATTTGGGGCTTTTAATGGTTCTTTGAACTGTTCTTTTTCCAGGCTGAATGATTGTACAGCATACATCTTTAATGACTTTAACAACAAGAACTGAGTTTGATTTTCTTTTTGGATTTTTTCTAATCCACACAGGGTCAAAAGTATACATGCAAGCTCAAATATATACATACGGTCACTTAAAATCCTTTAATAAGTGGTGCCAAAGATTCTACAACGTATTTTCACTTGCTAAGGCCAAGGACTATAAAGTTCTCATTAGTGATCATGATTGACCACATCTGGTAGTTTCTCTTTGCCACCATAAAAACTTTTGTTTGACCAATACTCAGCACAATGGGAAATTCCAAAGATTTCAGTGACAATTTAAGAAGAATTTGGAGATCTCTGGAGCCAATCCCAAACAACTGCTCATTCCAAGATCAGTTTAAACAATTCTAAATAAGTTCAAGTTATTTGGATCTGTCACCACTTTGCCATGGTCTGGAAGAAGAAACACACTGTCCCCCACGAATGAGAGGAAATTGGTTAGGATCTTACGAAACAATCCAGGAACCACCAAGGCTCAAACCTGCCAGGAACTGAAAACTGCCGGGACATCAGCGTCACTGACCACAGTGAACCAAATGAAAGAAGCCTAGCTGAAATTTGCAGCTGTCCTCATGGACAAGACAGATGCCATCTGGGGAGGTTTCATGGTGAGACAAAACATAGATTGAGCTGTTTGGCTTCAATAACAAGAGGTATGTTTGAAGGAGTAAAGGTGAAGAACACTGCACCAACTGTCAAGCACGGTGGCGGTAGCATCATGCTCTGGGGCAGTTTTGCTTCTAGTGGTACTGGTATATTACACAAAGTGAATGGAATAAAGAAGAAGGCGGACTACCGTCAAATTCTTCAACTTCACCTCAAATCAGCAGCTACATGGTTGGAACTTAGATACATCCGGATGTTCCAGCAGGACATTGATCCCAAACACGCATCAAAACTAGTTTTGTAATGGATAAAACAGGCTATCATTAAGTTTCTGGGAAGGTCTTCCCAAAGCCCCGACCTCAACCCTATTGAAAATTTGTAGACTGCCTAAAAGCCGGGTCCATGCCAGGAAAAAAAACAGTTTAAATAAACCCTACCAATTCTGCCAAGAGGAGTGGTCAAATATATCCCCCAGAATTTTAAAGACGCTTGTCGGTGGTTGAAGTGCTGCCTGCTAGAGGCAACCAAGTATTAGTGGGGGTATATTTATCTGTTTAAGCTTGTATGCATACTTTTAACACTGTGTGGATTAGAGAAAATCCCAAATAACTTTAAAGTTGTGCACCCAGTTCTTCTTTTTAAAAGCCTGAGCATTCCAGCCTGGAAAAAGAACAGTTCAAAGAAATCATCAAAAGGCCAAAATTACCATGGCATTCATTCCCATGACGAGTGTATAT
>VOQJ01030685.1:16221-32380 GCA_015052665.1 Apistogramma diplotaenia
AATTCTTCCTTCTGTGTGTCTTTTAGAAAACACCACCAATAACTCCACAGGCCAGTCCCGGGCCATGATAGCAGCCGCAGCCAGACGGAGAGACAACTCCCACAACGAGTATTACTACGAGGAGGCCGAGATGGATCGCAGGATCCGCAAACGCAAGGCCAGGTCAGATACAGTCCACACTGGTCACCGATGACCGGGATCATTTAATCCTTGGAGATTTTTTCTGTTTTCATCATCGATCCGTTTGGTATACTAACGAAGTCATCTGCTGCCCTGCTAGGTTGGTGGTGGCAGTGGAAGAGGCCTTCACACACATCAAGCGCCTCCACGAGGACGAGGCGGCCTCGTCTCCCAAACACCCCAGAGAGGTGATGGATCCTCGAGAGGCAGCTCAAGCCATCTTTGCTCCTATGGCCCGGGCCATGCAGAAATACCTGAGAACCACCCGTCAGCAGGCCTTCCACAGTATGGAGAGCATCCTCACACACCTTCAGTTCTGCATCACGCATAACATGACGCCCAAGGTGAGTCCTCATTAGCTCCAATATAACTAACTGATAGTAAGAGCTTTGGTATGCTGACATATCTAATATCTTGAAACACATTTACCTTAAAATATGTGAACATTTTAATAGATTATGGATAAGGCCAATAAAAAATGAATACAATGATTCAGAAATCATTTAATGTTTGTATATGTATAGTTCAGCATTGTTAAGTCAGATGGTCCCTCGCCTCCTCACCTCAGCATCCATGATTTACAGAAATTGTGAGTAGTTTGAGACTGGGGAATCCCCCCCAGTCTCAATGACCTCATGTTTTCTTGTTGATTAACGTCAAACATCCTCTGTCTCAGGCCTTCCTGGAGCGTTACCTCACCCCTGGCCCCACCATGCAGTACCAGCAGCAGAATGGCAGGGGGCGCCAGTGGACCCTGGTGAGTGAGGAGCCAGTGACCTCGGCCCTGCGTCAGGGCTTGGTCTTCTCCCTACGACGCTTGGACTTCTCCCTTGTTGTCACAGTGACGCCGCTTCCCTTCCTGCGGCTCGGGGAGGAGTTCATCGACCCAAAGAGCCACAAGTTCGTCATGAGGCTGCAGTCCGAGACCTCGGTGTAAAGGTGTCCAGTAAAACATCTTCTTTTCCGACACTTTCCTCTCCCCTCGTGCTCAGTCCTCCTGCATCACTGATGTGGTGAGACATATGGAGGCCATGCGGTCGATCCTCGCATTTACCCCTCTTGGCGACAGAGAAACCATTCAAAGAGAGGAATCTCTCTGCAGGCCTCCCCTTCCTGTTTTGTGATCATCACAGACGTTCTGGTATCAGACTGTGATCAGCTCAGCGATTGTTCAAACCCTGGACGTAAACTGATGCCTTGACTTTGTTACCTTTGTTACCTTGTTACTCTAAAGGGGACTTCTCCTTTTGCCTCTTCTTTTGCTGTAACCACTGGACTACTTTACTGTGGAGGGGAGGGGGATTACATCACATTTGTCACTTCCTTTTTCTCGTGTCTTAAAATTAGACTCTGACTGCAATGCTGGTGTACCACTGCCCTCCGGTCAGAGTCATTGTGTTTAACATGACAAGGGTTGTTGTTTTTTATACTAGAGGAGTGGCTTTTTAACCTTCAGAATGTAGCATTTTGTGCAGTGAGTTAACATGTTTCTCTCCTGTGGCCTGAAGGCCAGTATGTCCTTTTTTTATGTGACTATTCAGTAAAATGGAGGTACATTCCTAACTCGTTGCTACTCCAAACTCTGTATGTTCATGATTGTCTAAATACGCAGCTTTAGTTTATTTCACACTGGTACCTTTACTGTTTTAGCAGGCAGACTTACAGAAACGAAACAAAACACTTTCACCTGGTATTAACTGAGAATCTTATTTGGGTGATGATAATATTACAAAATTATTGTCCAGCAAATATACCAGCAGTGCACTGGTCCACATGCCAGTACTTGGAATATTTATTGCTACTTCCTAAAAACAACTCGTACTCTTGTTACGTTGTTTTTTTTTCTTTCTTTTTAAACTAGCGTGCACTGTGTTCTCTCCAGGTACTCCGGCTTCCTCCTGCAGTCCAAGGACATGCAGTTAAAGGGGCTCAGATTAATTGGTGATTCTAAATTGGCTGTAGGTGCAAATGGTTGTCTGTCTGTCCAGCCAGGGTGTACCCTGCCTCTCATCCTGTGGCAGCTGGGATTCGGGCTCCAGCACCACCCGTGACCCTGAATTTGATAAGCGGAAAAAAATGGATGGATCTACTGTTTTTGGTCTTTTTAGGGGGCTTGTTGACAATAACGCTAAATGGCTAAATCTTTCTCTTACTTGAACTGCAAGCAACTTTTCTGTGGCTGATTGGACAAAAGCACATTCAAGTTAACTGTTTGAAGAAACATATTTGCGACTTCCCTGATCAGATGGTGTTGCTGTGTTTCTGGGGTAGATTTAGACCTGATTCTGTGGAAGTCGCGCCTGCACAGTAACTCAGAGCCAGACCTTAGAATCAGATAACAGCGCTTTGAGTCACTGTGTGCAGGCGCTAGGCTGCTGCAACACTTCAGGCCGTGTGAAAAAGTCCTTCTCGTTAATATGTAAACTGTATCGTTACAGTGTAATACCAGGTGTAAGTGGAGTCTGTCTATTTCACTTCTTACACAATAGACACACAGAGAAATTAGTCCTGATCTGGCAGCTGTAGTTTACCTATGAGCTGACTTATTTTGGTTTAATTTTTAATTATTTTTTTTTACATGCATATCTACAAAAATCCCAAACCAGACGTGTGATTGTAACTCCTCTCTGCAGCGCCTCTGCAGCAGTAGCTTATCACCGCCTCGCCTTGTGCCCCGAGCTGAAACGGGCACAGTGAACATGCTGCCTCCGACCTTTCCTCAGCCTTAGTCTCCAGATGTGGCGGAGCAGCAGCCTCTGACTCCCCCCCGTCTGCACGTCCTGATACTTAACCTGATGTCGAGCTGCTTTGTTGTGTCTGCTCCACAGTTCACTGAGCCACAGACACGACTGACTGTTTGCTTCTCTCAAATGTGGTTTCAAAAAAACTCTTTGCATTTCTGAAAAAACGAAAGAAAAAAAGACACCAGGTCCGATTTGTTCGACATTTCAGCTGATTTTTGTAAAAAAAAAACAACAAAAGAACAAAAACATGCATGCATAGATTTATTTTGGGCTCCAAATCCTTTTTATAATAAGTTGTTTTCTATCATTTTAAAGGTGCCTAAATTATGATGATGCAATTTTCAGAATGTAAACAAAAATAACAATTTGTAGATCTGTGTTGTATTTTGTTCCTTTATGGTAACTGTAGCTTGTATAGTGTGCTAGGCCTTTTTCCATTATTAAACCATTTATTACTTACATGTCTCCTGTCTCTTAATTTGCAGCGTGGGAAACAATAGGCCAGCTGATACTTTATTTTTACATTTAAATGAACATCTGCTTTTGATCTTTTGCGGTTTGCTTTTAGAAGAATCTGTTCCTGAATGCTGCCGTGACGGGCCGGCTGTCTGGACGTGAGCGATTTTCACTGAATTCGTTTTCAAGACTTTTAGAGGAACTTGTGTGAAGTTGGGGGATGGCAGTGCGGTAGGCGTGTGGTTTCACAGCTTCAGAACGGACAGAGAGCCCTGACTTCCTGCTCGCTGCTGCTCATCTCTGACGGTTTAAGACATTTTGCTGACATCCTTCAAAGGGGAAAAACAAAACGCATCATCCATCTTCTCTTCAGCCCACCTGGTAAGAGCGCTCACTGCTGTCTTTTTGATCCTGCTCTAGTAGATATCATTTTAAGATACCTGTAGAAGATCCTCAGTAACTCAACGCCGGAGCCTCTGAGCATTTTTCTCCCGGCGGTGTCGAGACTGAGTCTGTGTTTTGTGTGTTCAGACAGGATTTAAGGGATGGATATATGTTTTATCTTGGATGGGATTCTCATCCTGTATGGCATCATCCTCACCGTGCTCTACTGCAGACTGAGGGTAAGGCAAACAGGAACAACACACACATCGCCATGATGAACACTAGAAAGTGTGCAGGCGTTCCTTATTCTTTTTAGACGGTGGCAAAAAGACAGAATTTAGTTAAAAACGCTTTTTATTCTGGTTGGAAAACCCTCCTGAATTTGTCAAGATCACTTCTTAAAAACTTGTGTTCCTTGAAATGACATAACAGCATTTTTGTTGGGTTGATTTTAAACAATCATTTCATATGTTCTTGAGCATTTCTTCATTTCTGTATTTTTTAAAATGATTTTACACCACAATTAATGTAGTGTTATGCGAGCCACCCGATCATGTGTTTTCCTATTTGTTTTTGACAGATGCGTCCTTCCATTAACACGTCTGGCAGTTACCCAGAGGTAAAATGAAATCAGCACATCTGTATTATTGTGAAAAATACCATAAACGGACATGTGTAAAAGGAAAAGAGGGTTTTTCAGTGTGTTTTTCTCTGTAACATCACACTTCAGCTTTAAAACCAGCCAGTTTCATCATTTCCTGTTAGCACAAGCTGACCACCGACCTATATTATTTATACTCTGTGCACGCTGTCAGAGTTTCCATCAGTGTTTCTTTGCACCAGACAACAGTGTCAGATCCCACTTCCTGTAAAATGAGTCTAGGTTTGCACACTTACTCACATCTTATAATCTGCACCCATTTGCCAAATGTCCAACACTGAAAGACCTGCTGCTGCAGTCTCTCTTGATTTGATTTGTTTCCATCCCCACAGAAACAACCCGCCGGGGGAGGCATCTATGCGGTGAGACTTCTCATTCTTATGCATAAAAAAGACATTTAAAATGGGGGAAAGTGACAGCGTACTGCACAGCAGATGGGAAAGGCTGTTTTTTTATTCATCTCGCTGGCTGTCACAGAAATCACGCTGTCAGTGCAGGAAATGAGCCGTATTTTATCAGGTTTTGCCACTTCACAGTGTGCGTGTGTGTCTGCTCGTGTTCTGCAGGGTCTGAGCTCCCACAGCACTGACACCTACGAGACCATCAGGATGGATAAAAAGGCCATTGTCTGATAAACGGAGATTCGGGTCGATGAGGATGCTGAGCACAAAAACTCAGTGTTTCACCTGTTGAGGCTTTATACTGTGTATTACACTGTGTCGTCTTGTAGCAGGTCTGTGCATAGATTTTCTATATGAACATTATACTCATTTTCTTTGTAAAAAAATACTTCTTATAATCCTAAACTTTATAGTATGCATGCGTGAAATGTAAAACTACTAAATTAATTTAACTGTTTACTAATAAAGGCTGTATGGATGAGTTTCAGCTGTCTGACTCTTTGTGCCTCCCAGCTGGTTTTATTCAGGTTACAAAGAAAACAGAAGTTTGAAGTTTCTGTTTGAGGGTTCCCTTTCTGAGCACCTTTACTTTGAACCTCACGAACAGACCTGCAGGGAAAACCCAGATTAATCCCATCGGCTTAATCTGTCGTTGTTTTAATTGAATTTTAGCTGATCGGTGTTTGAAGTCGGGAAAATTTCTGTTGACTATAAATACCTGCTGCTTAAAGCTCCCGTCGAAAGTGGCCTTCTGACAGATCTGACTTACAGGTGAAAACACAAAGACGTTCAGTTCACAGTGACGTCAAAGAGGTTTATGGTGAGAACAGAGAAGCTGGAGCCAAGCTGAGGATAATAAGGCAATTGTTTCTGCATTTAAGTCAGATAGTGTAACTCAAAATGTTTTAAACAAAATCAGCTGATGAAATATGTTATTAAGACTGGGTTTTGTTTTTGTTTTTTAAGAGAAGAACAAACAGATATTTCATAAGTTTCAAGGACCTATTGGCAAAGAAATCCAGTTTATACAGATTTATACATATTTATTCTGATTTTGAACCATCTTCAAATCTCTGGCACGTTGGACATCAGCTTCTGGGCCAAATCCTGATTGATGGTGATTCATTCCTGCCTCATCGGTGCTCCAAGACCAACTTGTTCCACAGATCCCAAAACAAGTTGGTGATAATTTGCATTTTTCAGCATGATGGGTTACCATGTTAGAGGCAAAAGGGATAATTAAGTGGCACAGAGATCAGAAGTTTGGATCCATATCCTGATCTTAATCCAATCAAGAATCTTTGAGCCTTCAAAAACCAGGTGGACAAGCAGAACCCCTTCGAGCACTAATAAGGCAGGAGTGGATCACTATCACTCAAGCTATAAATGCTAACTCTGCAGAGATTTTATTTGTTAGCCAATAAATGTTCTTCACAGCGAACAGAAGTGTATGAAATATAAAATTTATTACACTGACATAACAATAGAAAACAACTATTTAAGAAATCTGTCAAAAACCTGTTTAAAACTGAAAATTATATTGTTATTTATCAATTAATTAAATAAAGTGAATTCATGTTTTTATGCCCGCTGTTACAGCCCCCCCTGCCTGCAGGGTCTGGGGTTGCAGGGAGCGTAACACAAAACCAAGAATCAGGATCTTGCTGCACCCATAAGGTTTATTTACAGGTAGTTACAAAGAGATCTTCTACCAGGCTTCCACAAGCACATAAAAAAAGCCACAGCGTAGCCAACAAGACAAACTACTAATCAACTACTAATCACAAACACTTCAGTATGGGCAACCTTACTCCAGCATGCTCACGCGTCAAAGCCCAGCAGCTGGAGCCTCATATGCAGTCTCCCAAACAACTGCAACATCGTTCAGTCGTCGCAGGTAAACTGGAAGCACCTGAAGGAGAGTGAGAGAGAGAGGAGAGCAGCTCTTTCAAAGAGAGGTCAAAGGTCGGCGGTGTAACACTCACATTTAGGTCGGCACACTGGACATCTCTGAGAAGCCAGAAATTAATCAAGCACAACATTCAGCCACTGAAACAAAATGTTTCTATTTATGAATGAAAGTGAATAACTGTCATCTTAATAAAAACACGTGTTTTATGATTTTTTTTCCCAGCTTTTTGTTCCCCCACACTTTCAAAGGAAGCTTGAACGTTTTGGGCTCACCCACTGGTGTACATGGAAGCATAACTGGAAATGCTTTCAAAAGCACAGTCACTGCGAGCTGTTTTCCCTGAGGCGCTTTACAGGGACAGGACAAACTTGCTCCTCACACAAACATTCAGCTCTTACAACATACCCTCATTATCTCATGAAAAAACAAAGATAAGTAGATAGATAGACAGACATGGATGTAGATATATTTGTAGATCCATATATGGTATATAACCTTGCAGAGTTATTTCTGTGGTAAATGGTCTAGGTCTTATACTCAAAGTGCTTTATACAACATTTACACATTCACACAAGCACTGTGTTCTACTTCACTGTGTATGTTAGACAATGAGATACATATTGGTCTTAACTGGGCCTCCCACAGCCCTGTTTGTTTCAGTCTCACTGGAATTTAACTCACTTTTTCTCTACTGTTTGTTGCTGTCTCTACAAGTGCTACTAGCAAATATTCAGGTGCTGTGGACATTATTTTGTATTAATTTCATACTTGATTGACAAAATTGTAGGTTAAATAAATAACAACAAATAATCAACAACTGTTAGCTGTTTTTTTAATATAATAAGTTAAAGTGGTCTGCATTCATTTTCTGACCCCATCGCCACATTTTAATGCTGCGCCACGTGCAGCACCAGGGGGCGTGCTCACGGGCGGAGCCAAAGCAAACAGGTGTAGCGGCTCCTTACACCTGAATTCGGGCGCTTCTGCCTTTGCGTGACAAGGCAGGTTTCTGTGGAGAAATGCACACTTTATTTTTCTGCCGTGTGCGAGCGCAAATGTAGTTTATGCTTTTTCCGTTTGTCCGCTCGGTTCGCTGGAAATGAAGCCGCGGGTTTTTGCCAAGAGTTGTTTTATCAGTGGAATGATTGCGATTTTTTAAGCATTTTATTAGAGCTGAAGAAGAAACACCTGTTGCCCCGGGCTTCTGGCTGCGGATCTTCGTGTGCCCACAATTTCCCAACTGAATATAGAGATGGAAGCTTAACACAACACACCAACTTTCCAGGAGCAGGCTGATAAAGACAAAGTTTAAGTCCGGGACTAAAGATGAAGCCAGCTGGACGAAGCGCAGCGCTCCTGGCACTGCTTTCTTTAATCGGTGAGTTTTCTGTCACATTGATTTTGCAGGTAAATTATCAGCGAGAAAATCACCAGTTTCAGACTCAGGTGTTCTTCCTAAATTACCGTAATAGTGGTATGAGCACGCTGAGCGAACCCGCAGTGTTTTTGTAGCTTTGTAAGAAAACAGCCCTTTAGTATCTGCTCTTACATTCCTGAGAATGAGGGAGGGCTGAAATTTTGCAGTTTTTTTGTTGTCTTCATAAAACTTGGTTTTCTGTGCTTTTGGCCCCAAATGAGCCAAACTTTACTACTACACACTGCAGTTTGTTCTTTAAGACCACTGTCTGCTAATCTCAGGCTCAGCATTTCACTGAGGCTTTTTGGAAATCTTCTTAGTTTTTTCTTTTTTTTCTTTTCTTTTTTAATCGCCTTACTGGATTATTTTGCTATCTTGTCTCATATCAAGTATCAACCCAAAAGTAAACAAGAACATGAAGCCAAAAAAAAATGCTTTACTTGAACTAAAGTCACCTTACAGCTCATGCGAATGGCTTTATGTGGTACAGGAAGCCAAACAAGTGTCCTTCCTTTAATATATGCGTTGAAGTGCACTTCCAACATTGTGGCAGCAATTTTGGGAATGAAAGGGAAGGAGCCTGGTTTCCTGAGTGTTACTGGAAGTTGAGGTAATGCCACCCAGGCTAAGGTTCTGATCAGACACCATATTTCTGATTCCACAATTTCAGACATACCTGTAGTTTAACTTTTATTTGTGTCATCTGGCTTCATAGATAAATAGCTGGTTATCATCTGAAAATAGATGCAGTGTTTTCTAATATTACCTAAGGGAAGCATTCATAATGTAAACAGTAAAGGTCCCGGCACAGAACCATGTGGACTAACATTTGAATGTTTACATACACAAATTGGAGTCTGACAGATGGATACAAACTGGTGCAGCACATTTCCTTTAACACTAATGGTCTGTTCTAATCTCTGCAGCAAAATGCTGTGATCAGCAATTTTCAATGCTTCACATGTCTAGCACAGAGATGAATCCAATGTCAGAGGCCATAAAAAGATCATTAGTAACCTTGACTAGTGCTGTGATGACCTTTAAAATCCTCATTGAAACTCTTCTTCTGCAGCTGATGTGCAGCTTCTCTTTGACAAGTTTTGAAATAAAGGGAAGGTGGGAAATTGGTCTATAATGAGCAAAGACAGCCAGATCAAATAAGGGCTTTTGAGGAAGTGGGTTAATTACAGCCACCTGTGTTGTGTAACCTGTTAATAGAGGTAAACTGATCATATTTAAAAGTGTAGTTCCTTGAACAGTCTTGCAGTTCTGCAGAACTTAAAGCCCAGATGTGTAACTCAAGGTTTCAGTAATGCAGCAATGCTTCAGCTGTCAACATGAAGAAAAACTATGGAAGCTGGAACGAGTGAAATGGGTGTACTGTTCCAGTGTCCACATACTTCTGTCCCCGCATAAAGAAGCAGCAGAACAGAATGCAGCTCTGTCACATTCTTACTTCTAGTAAATGTAAATTCAAAGTCATTGCCCAACCTGCGTCTTCCTGTTTTTGCTGACTAATACTAATAATAGTCGTCTGCTTTTGTTTCCCCATTCAGTGGACATTAAAGTCACCTGCATTTCTTTGGCACTGTTCTGTTCAAATTAGGAGCGTGCACATAAATCTGACTATTATTTTTAGGTGTGATAAAGTTACGGTCAACCTGAATGAACAGGAAAAGCTTGTGCAGCAGCTTTTGTGAAGCCCCAGTGAACCTGTGTTTGTCTAGTGTGTGTGTGTGTGTGTATGGGTGTTTACTTCTTTCTTTCAGTTTGTCTTCCAACACACACACTCAACTCGCCTCCTTCCTCTAAAAATCTGAGTCTACATCTGTCTCACGCTGTCTTTCTGCCTCGTCCTCATTTAGGTCACCCACACTGTAGCTCTTTCTTTCCTTGTGAACAGGCCCGCCGCCCCTCCTCTGTGTCACTGCTTTGTCGATGTGTCCTTGCACTGGCCGTGCAGGATCTGTGGGAGCCCCCCTCCTATATCGGCTCCTTTGTAATGATTCATTAAACCTGTGAATCAGTAACCACAGAAGAAGGAAAAAAAACTTTAACCCCAGAAATCAAAGTGCAAATGTTTGGCATCTCCTGCCAGAGTTGTCGGTGCACCGCCGGCGCTCACACCCATTCCTGTTTGTGTCCCACGGTGACACGCAGACGTTTACCGCTTGTGATTAGAGCTGCAGCCATTAGTCAACTCCGATTCACAGCTTTTCAATGACGCTGAAAGTGAAACACGTCATAGAGATGAGCGTTCTCGTCCCTGACTCAATCATCTGTTTTCATGCCAGAAAGAAGGAATATTAAATGAGTAGAGTTAATGTCTCATTCATCAAATCTGCATTTATTCCACATGAGCTCAAAGAATTCTTTCAAAATCAAGTCAAATTTGAAACATGGCGAAAACGCCATGCAAAATGAAACGGCATAAAGAGCAGGTAGATCAAAAGTGATGAAATGAAAACAGTCAAACGTGGATTTAACAGAAACACATTTTCAATGTGAAATGTGAAACAATAAAAGTATAAACACGTGTTTGCTGAAATAATCTTTAACTGCACAGAAACGTTTCATCGTGTCCCAGCAGTCATTTACTGTCATTAATAGAGAAATATGAAATATCAAAGCTCTTTGCTCCGTCGTAAACAGCAGGGGCGGTTCACAAACAGGATGCAATTTCTGCTTTTAAGAGTCGCCTTGAAGCAGTTTTTAGTGTTTAAATCCGCCCCTCCCTGCTTCATAGACTCTGCCTGGTTTCTCTATGCTGGCATGTCAACAGAAAAGCAGGTTTGGTGAATTAGTGATTGCCTTTAGGTGTGAATGTGCTTTCCTGTCTGTGCACAAACCTGTACGGACCAATGGGCTTTACCTGACCTCCTGCGCTTTATGATCCTCAACTGGACCGGTCATAAGAGTGGTCTGCAGCTTTAGTTCCCAGAGCCAAAGGTTGTCCGTTTTTGCTTATTTTATCTGGCTAACGGTCAGATTAAATACTGTATCACTTGACTTTGAGGAGGTGGAACATATTTGGGTGCGTAGGCATTAACGGTCTGTGAAATCATGGCGAGATTACCACGATGAGTAAAAATGACTCGATGCGTCATCATTCAATTTGGAAATTCCTTGATATTGTGAAATACCATAAACTTAATCTAGTCTTGAAAATTGTGCAAAGATTAATGATTTGCTGTATCATTGCTTATCTTCCAGTGATAAAATCCAGATGTTTCTTTTCTCCCCTCGGCAGTACGCGTGCAGGGCAGCTTCGTGGAGCCTCGTGAGTCCATCACCTCCCAGCGCTCCCTGACAGAGGGTCAAACCAGGCTCCCCTGTCAATATCAGGTGGAGGATGGGGACCAATTGGTGCAGGTCACCTGGTATAAGAACCTTCCAGACGGTGGCAAGGATCCGATTATCGCAGCCCACTTCCAAGACGGCCAAACAGGTACATCAGTGAAGACGCTCGAGCCAAACTGGTGTGGGGAAAATAAGTGTCCAAGCATGGGGAAAGTTTTTTCTTAAATTTGTAATGAGCGAGGTATGAGTTGTGCACGTGTGTGTGTGTGTGTGTGTGTGTGTGTGTTTTGTCTTTCCAGTAGAGCCTGCAGATGTAGTTGCAGCCATCCTCTGACATGATACTTAGTGCAGGCATTTATTATAAAGACTAAAACAACTATTTGCTGGATCCTTTGGTTCCACGTACGCTTACAGATGCTGTGCCCATCAGGTTGTTTGTGTTATTAAATATTGCATTAACTGTATATCACCTTTATCTCATTTAAAATATGAATGACTTCAAATGCCAACCACATTATAATATGCTTTGTAATATTCAGGCACACAAAAGTAATGTGGTTAGCTAAAAGCAAAATATATGAAAGGCCTCTGCTCTTTGTAATTTTGTTAACATGTTACTGACATTTTTAATGTTATTAGTATTTCATTTGATTATTTCCTTTCAAGGCTGTTAATAATGAGTTGTTGTGGTGCTGATGTTAAATTCCACTGATTCAGCTCATTTCCAGCTCTAGATTTTTGTTCTTGGAGCTTTGCTTGATTCATAATTCAAAATAATCCTTTTGTCTTTTATTGGCAGAAACTAAGGAAAAGCATAATAGGTCAGTTTTTACATTCCCACCTGTCCTTTCACAGTTATGACTAATCAAAACACCTCGAGTGCCAGATTTCTAGTTTGGAGATCGAAACCATTGTGCTTTGGTCACAGTATGTCTGAGAACCGGTGGAGAAATCAGAAGGTGCAGGGTGCTGGTTAGGAGATTAAGGGCAATGTAAGTGGGGGCAGAGGCCCACAGCTGCTCCAGAGGATCATGACTGTACTGGGGAGTGTGAATTGTGTGCTGTGATGAGCTTTATAAAGCTTATCACCTGTTGCGCTCACATCTGTGCTTCGTGCCAACAACGGAGCTGATTTATCTCCTGTTACATTTAATCTGCTTATAACACACATTTCACTTTCGGATTTATTTGTCTCAGAATAAGTTAGACACGACGACACCTTAAACAGCATTTTTATACACAAGTACGAAGCTTAACTGATCAAGTCACGAAATTTAGGAGCAAAAGTACAAAATAATGAGCTGCTGTAAAAACGAGATCACATGAGGAGACTATTGTTTTGTATCTGTACTGCTCTTCATCTGTCTGTTTTGATGCAGGCTGATAATTGCAGGTTTATTTTGAACAATGTGTAACCATTTATTCTGTGTTTGTGGAGTTAATGCTTTCGACAAAGAGTCTGTGTGACCTTTGTGAAAGGTGGAGGTGCTCACCTGCTGTTTCTGTTGTTTGTCAGAGTTTGGGCGTTACTCTGGTCGGATGAAGTTCGAGAATGGCAACCCCATGCAGAACTCAGCTCTGATTATCCTCCACACGGAGCAGTCGGATGAGGGCAGCTACACCTGCCATATCTCCACCTTCCCCAGTGGAAATTTTGAGAGGAAGATCACCCTCATCATCTGGAGTAAGATCCTCATTTCTCTCTTTATTTAATCTTCTCGCCCACATATCCTTAATCCCGTCAGAGCTGCTGTAATGATGTTTAAACCATCATCATCCTCATTGAAAAAGAAAAGTTGGCGACTGCGGGGAATTCAGTGGGTGTGCCAACCCGGCCACAAGCACTGCCAGCATATTTTAGGTTTTAATGTGTGAAAAGCCAAAAGGGAAATTGTCTTAATTGCATGTTATTTTATGTTGACATTATTCTTTTACTGCAAGTGAAATAAAAAATGAAGGTTTAAAATGGCCCTTTTATGTATAAAAACTCCCTGACAATCGGCATATACCAAAAATATTATATATATAGATTCTGATGCTGGTTGGTGATACAGTGCGTAGATAGCAGCTCAGCTGTCAAAACATTTTGCAAGCTTATTTGGTGAAGAGGGTGAGCCAAGAGCCAAGATAAGCAAGTTTACAAGATGGGAATGGATTGAGTTTGTGATTTCCTACCAAAGTCAGTTTCATAAAGCCCCCAAATCACAAGTTTACATAACAGCTTTACACCCCTACCTTTATTATCTGGATTCTTCCTCTCAAGAAGAAAACCCAAACACCTTTAACACAGGAAGGACAATAGAGAAACCACTGGAAAAGCATGGTGTGTGTGTGTGTGTGTATGCAAAGAAAATCAAAATAAAGTAAAATCACACTATTAAATAGGATGACATAATTGTGGAAACAGGGTTATGGTTTAGAGCGCAGCCAACTATGATTTTCCAGGTCTGTGGCAGAAGAAAAACTTCCTCTTTAGTCCAAAATCACCTGTTTCCACTGCTATTGTTGTCTTAAAAAACTCTTGGCAGCGGTTGTTCACACAACTCTTGAAATAAATGATAGATGACTAAATTGCTAGTTCTGAGAAGCCAGCTTCAGACTATGTTAAACGTCTGTTTCCATCAGAAAAGCAGCTTAAAAGACACACATTTTGGTTTCAGAAGTGCATCTCTTATCCCTGGACCACCTCCTCCATGCCTTCCAGATTACGCTGTGAAATCATTTCTGTAGAAGCATAATAACAGCCGTGGGAATGCTGTTCTTGGATGGATCCTTTGTGAACTAAATGATGGTATCATTTTTAAACAACTTTCTCATTTCGCTGCCAGTCATCAGCAGCAACAGATCAGCAGCAGGCCTGCCTCAACACGCCTCAGTTCTGACAAATCAGCAAAAATACACAGAATAGTAAGAGACAACCTCCAGCACCGAATTCCCTCAACCTCGGACCATTCAGCTGTAAAATGTTGATTTGAAAGCAGAGTAACTGATACAGGTGGCTACCTGTCCACGTGTTATTATCAATAGTTGTGAATTGAACAAACTGAATCAGAATCAGTTTTAGAAAAACACCAATACGAACACACTGTCTAAAAGTCACACTTAATCTTTGAATTTTTATTAAATTGCTCCGTGTACATTAAAATACCATGTCTGTCATTGCTTGGGTCTTTTCTTGGCTGTGAGTCAGAGTCATTTATCAATGGGAAAGCTGGAATTATTCTTTTTATTACTTTAAGCCAATGAGTGCAGCAGATTTCCCCTGCTGACAATGCGGTGCTGTGCTTTCATGTGTTTGTTTGGCTTCTTAACTAGTTTCTGTTTTTAAAGTTTAATCTTTCCTCGTGAGGGTGACCTTTTTCTTTGTCTGCTAATCCATAATAGTTGTTGTTGTTAATGTGAACTGCTTGTTTTGTCCCGATGCATTAATAATCCAAACATTAGTGGAAAGATTTAACCCGGCTGTGACTGTTTACAACAGTCGTGACTGCAGTGTGAATCACAATCGTGTTAAACCAGTTGGTGGCAGATGGCAACGAAAACAAAATGTAGCTGTGCGAAAACATTTTGGGCTACCTCTCCTCGGAGGATTTTGCAACTTGGTTTTCTTGCACAATTCCATTGAATTTTATTTTGTTTACTTGGAAAGTAAACATCTAGAATATTCTGTATGTGGAAAAATGTTCAAAGAGGAACTTTAACTTTTAACAATGCACAAAAAGATTTAGTGAAATTGTGAGTTTAATCATAGACTGTACATAAAAGATGGAAGTAGACTTGCCGTGCAGCCTTTCCCATTTTCATTTTTTCACTCTATTTTATTGAGGGTGCCTCTGTAAGCAAGTTGCATTTATATACACAGGGCTGCATATAATTAATAGATACCTGCTAATTAGTGCTAATGTATAAATAAATGCTAGAACTTCACCCACCAAAACTATTGCACATATAGGTGTTACGTTAAAAATACTCAAAATAAACAGATACTACTAATGCCATGGAGAGGTCCAGTTCAGTGACTCATGAGGTGAGGCAGAGCAGACAGTCTACACGTGTGTCTGTCCACACCTGTCAGTCAGACAAGCCACACCCCTAATGATGCATAACTCAGGTAAGTGGGTATGAAGGGGAGAAAACAACTATAGAGACTTAAACCCTTCTTTTGTACCAGGCTGTAAATGTAGCCCCTGCAACCTGAGAAGGGGTTAGTTTGGCTGTAAAGTGGGTGTGCTGAGCCCCCTCCTGTACTGCCTCTACACCCATGACTGCAGTCCGACCCACAACAACAACCTCATCGTCAAATTTGCTGACGACACCACAGTGGTCGGACTCATCTCAAAGGGAGATGAGGCAGCCTACAGAGAGGAGGTCCTGAAGCTGACAGCCTGGTGTTCAGTGAACAACCTGACACTGAACACCATGAAGACCAAAGAGATCATCGTCGACTTCAGGAAGCTCAGGACTGACCCAGCCCCCCTCTACATCAACGGCGAGCTTGTGGAGAGGGTCCACACCTTCAGGTTTCTTGGTGTCCACATCTCTGCTGATCTTTCTTGGTCAGATAACATCACAGCTGTTATCAAGAAGGCTCAGCAGAGACTTCACTTCCTGAGGGTCCTCAGGAAGAACAACTTGGACTCAAACCTGCTGCTGACCTTCTACCGCTCATCCATCAGAGCCTGCTGACGTACTGTATCACAGTAT